>LGRX02009363.1:0-59994 GCA_001247695.2 Cymbomonas tetramitiformis | reverse complement strand
CAGCAGCACACACAGAGGAGTCTGACAGCGAGACCGTCAGCCAGAACTTGCTGGGAGGAAAGGCGGTGGATGAGAAGGAAACGCCATCGCCAGGTGAGGACGACCTGTCCAATATCCGTGTGTTAATGCCCGAAGGATGGGAGAGAGACATGGAAACGGAAGGGTTTTGCGTGGCACGGGTTGAGGGCGTCGAAGTTTCCCCTCAGGAGCACGATGAATGCGTGACCGGGGAGTGGTTGAATAACTTCGCCGACCTGAATTCAGAGGACCGGGATGCACGCTACGACAGTAGTAGGTGGATAGGAGACGTGAATCGGAGGTGTTTTCTGGGGAGGATGATTGCGGAGGTAGGGAGGCAGGCCATTGCAAACCCAGGGTGGAAGCGCACGACCGTGCGACCGGACGTACTTCGCAAGGGGAAAGGTGGGATGTCTGCGTTGCTGACGCTGCCCGGGGCTGATCTGCAGAGCCCGCATTTAGACGGCACAGCACTCTCCTTAATTTTTTGCTTCACTCCAGGGTACCCAGTGGGGATATTTCCGGGTTCTCACATGCGGTGTGGTGCAAGGGAGTCCCTTTTTGTAGGGCAGGCATATGAGGTATTAATGTTCCGGCGTGGGGTTTTCCACTTTGGGGAAGCCTACCCTGGCTGTTCCTTGCCGACGATTCCGTCGAACGCCGTAAAGCTGGGGCCGAACGTCCGTCGGGGGGCACATTCGTACGTGGATAGGTCATCGGATGTGCCCGTGTACAACCTGACGGAGTTTACGGTGGAGTACGCAGCTCGCCGGCGAAGCAGGCGCTTGGAAGGCGAGGACGTTGCCAACCTGTTGGGCGTCGACTACAACGTCATCTTCGACGGGGGCCTCGCAATGTTGGGCTCCGAAGTGGTCATCCTCCATTCTTCTGTCACGGAGGAGAAGGTGGAGGTCGGCGTGATGGAGACGGGCGCCCTCAAGACGGTGCCCAGGGCGGAGCTGCAGCCGGTGACGAAAGCGGGCATTCCCGTGAAGGGGAATTTCGTCACCCGGTTTTACAGGCCGAAGAGCGGCCTTATGGACACGGGCATCAAGCTGCAGGTGTTCGGGGGGGCGGACGTGCTGTACCCCGACAAGACATCGGGCCTGGTCTGCACGGGAATGCCCGTGCTCCTGAAAGAGGACTACGAAAACCTGCCCATGGCGCACGGTGGGGTGCTGCGCCTGGGGTATGTGCTGCGCACCAACGGCGGCCAGACGCAGGGCCTGGTGTTCCTGCAAAAAGCTCGGGGTTTGAGGGGTGGGACTTCCAGGTGCTGCAGTTGCCATTGGGACGTGGATCGGAGGCACTGCTGGTGAGGGACGAGAAGTTCATGGCCCTTCACCCCCGCGGCAGCAGCAGCAGCAGCAGCAGCAGAAGCTCCCAGGGACGTCAGATTGCCTTGACGCAGGCTGACCTGGAGAAGGAAAAGCGCGGCTTGATGGCGTTCCGGTACGCCTTTTCTCAGGCAATGGGCGTGATCATTCAGCGGACGCGGGATGCGGCCAAGATGACCGTGGCGCAGATCAGCCGCGAGGGGGGTGGCGGTGGGGGAAAAGGTGGGGCGCTGACCACCAAGACCCTGCAAAGGGGTATGGCCAGGGAGGTGATCACCTTCAAGTGGTCAGGCAACCAGGAAGACGCATGCAACTTCCCGAAGGCTGAGGAGCAGAAGGCCAAGAGCGCGCAGAAGACAAGGGCGAAGAGCGTGAGCGGCCACAAGCGGCAGCGGGAGGAGAAGGTCGCGGCGGAGGAGGAAAAGGCGAAGCAGGCGAAATTGGAGGAGCATGCGGAGAAGATGAAGTACGCCGAGAAGCTCCGCCTGATCGAGCTGAAGGCGAAGCATGCGGAGGAGAAGGCGCGGAGTTTGGAGAGGGCGATCGGGGGAGCCACTCCAGCTCGGGGGGCCACGGAGGAGCAGGTGAAGCAGGCCGTGCTCTTGAAGGAGAAGGAGCTCCGGGCGGAGTTGGCGGAGGCCGAGCGGCAAAAGGAGGCGAAGGTGTGCGAGGAGCTTCGCCGTCAGTTGGAGCAGCAGGGGAAGGAGCGGCTCCAACTGACGGCCGAGTCCGCGGAGGAGCGAGGCCGGCGGTTGGCGGCTGAGCATTTCACCGCGCTGCTGGGGGAGAAGGACGAGAGACACACGTCCGACCTCAAGCAGGCGTTCGCCTGCAACGCCGACCTGGCGAAGGAACAGCTGAGCAGACAGGGCGCCCATATGGCGCTCATGTTCAACATGTATTCCCAGTTCACCAGCCTGGCGGCCGGTCGGTCGGGCCAAGGGGAGAACCCCGCCGCCCACGAAGGGATGGTGGCGTGTACCCAGCACCTGCTGAGCAACACGGAGCAGGGAGGCCAAAAAGGGAAGCTCAAGGAGCTCATGGCTCCCCCGGCGGTCCCCGGGAAAAGGACCCCGGAAAAGCCACCGCAGAAAAGGATGCGCGGAGACGAGCTCCGCGCATTTTTATCGGCTTGCCAGAAGGCTGCAAAAAAACTCGCAGCCGATCTGAAGAGCGAGAACGACGATACGGTGGCGGCTGCGGAGATCGAGCTCAACATCCACAAGGAGATCGTCTCGGGGGATGTTGATGCCGAAGAAGGCGAGGAGGGCAAGTCCGAGAAGATCCTCGAGCTTTTCCACTCGATGGCGGGGAAGTAGTTGCTATTTAGTTTTGCTATTGTTTACTACTTGACAGTACACTTCAAAATAAGTGCATCCCACAAGCATTTGTTGCTGACTTGTTTGCCACAAGCATCCGTTCTTGACTTGTTTCCCATGCATGCACAGCTCATGATCATATTTAGTATCATTTCATAAGCATATAACAAACTATAACTCAAACCACTCCGAACTTGCTATCTGTTTCGCACGATCACGGGTTAGTCGGGTACATACGTAAGGAAACCCTATCCAATTCAAGCGACACACGGCCGTACGGGGCACCCGGCGATGAACCAACGACATTCCGGTCACTCATGATCATTTTGGAAGCATTTCATAAGCATATAACAAACTATAACTCAAACCACTTCGAACTTGCTATCTGTTTCGCACTATCACGGGTTAGTCGGGTACATACGTAAGGAAACCCTATCCAATTCAAGCGACACACGGCCGTACGGGGCACCCGGCGATGAACCAACGACATTCCGGTCACTCATGATCATTTTGGAAGCATTTCATAAGCATATAACAAACTATAACTCAAACCACTCCGAACTTGCTATCTGTTTCGCACTATCACGGGTTAGTCGGGTACATACGTAAGGAAACCCTATCCAATTCAAGCGACACACGGCCGTACGGGGCACCCGGCGATGAACCAACGACATTCCGGTCACTCGTGATCATTTTGGAAGCATTTCAAACCAAAAACAAAAAAAAAAATTGGAAGGAGTGGCGTCTTCCAATTTCGAGCGCTCGTCGTTCTGGTGTGCAGCCGCTGCCTGCGTGAGCGACCTGGGGGTGGTCGATTTCAGTGAGCACGGACATGATTGTGCGGGCGGGTACCATCAAGACCCGCGCCTATGACGCGCTGAGAAAGAAGATGAAGCAACACCTGACCGAGGAGTAGACTCTGCTTATGGCACAGGTGCAGCCGATTTGCAAGCTTCAGAACGCCACTCTTTGTGAAGGCTTGGCGCTGGTGTCTTCCGGGGGTGAGCTGATGCTCTACCGGGCCATTCTCATGGACACCGGTGCCAACTGCAACATCATCTCGATCGCCGTCGTCAGGCGACTGGGGCTCACGGTCTACGAGGCCAGCACTGGCGCCAAGGTCACCAGGTGTGACAACAGCCCCACCAAGTTCACGCATTACTGTCAAGTGGACGTCATACTACTGGCCGCGGGTACACCGCACATGACGCTTCATCGACTACATGCCTTCGTGACATTCGAGCCCGACAACTCGTGGGACCTGTTGGTGGGCATCGGGCCGCTGAAGAACTCCCTCATGATCGACATCAAGCTTGGGAGTGGCGTGGCTGTGTCCCATGCGCCCTCAGTCTTGGGCATGGACACCCAGGTGAAACTTCCACTGGTGGACATGACGCCACCCAAGCGCCCCAACAGCGCCAGGCGAGTGGACCCTATCGTTTGCTTGACGACGGAGATCTTCGGCCCAGATCTGGTGTGCGGGTGGCCATCGCACCGTCCTTCCAGTGCAGAGGAAGAGAGGGTAGCTGCCTCCGGGGTTCGCTCTGAGCACATCGATGACATAGAGGCGTCGCCCATCCATACGGTCACCTTCGCCTGCACCAGAGCCTGGCGAGCTCCCATCAGCACAACTGCAACAACGAGCCCGCTCCTGGAATTGTCCCATGGACGCACGCCGGAGGAGTGTGTTGCCATTACTGGCGAGCAGTTGGCAGGAGGAGTCGGAGAACATTCTCGCAAGCGTCTGTGCGAACCCGTTCCCTTGGGAGGGTTGCAGGGTGAGGCCTTGGGACGACCGGGCGGACGACGTCACTCCCGAGTACAGGTGGAAGAATCAAAGATTGTACCGGGACAGGAACGACATCGCGCGGCTGTGCCACATTGTCAAGCATCCCGGTCCCGACCTGCCAGATCCACCTTCCGACAGGCATATCTCCGTGGAGTTCGCCCGGTGTGGTGAGCAGAAATGGGTGAGGGAAGATCAACTGAAGTGGCCCAACTGGCTGAGCGTCGACCAAAAGTTGTACCAGGACGAGGAGAGTGATAAGTGGGCGTTCAGCGACAGTTACACCACTCACATACCGTCCAACAAGCGGGAAGTTGTCTACTCCCGGCAAAATGGTCCGATGCTCGACACCAGCAGGCTGAAGATGCTACAGGACAAGGTGCAGGCGCGGCAGAAGTATCCCAGTGGTGAGGTCACCGGCACCCTCATGTGGGATTTGAGCAAGCGAGTCTTCTGCGTTCAGCCCGATACGGCCACTCAGTACATCGACCTGATGCAGTCCACACTAGACCACGCGTCCGTGTACAACAGCGAGGAGCTAGTGCAGGAGCTTCAGTTCCCTCACTGGTACGAGAGCGCTGGCGTGTGGGAGTATCAGTTGCTCAGGTACCTCCAGCCAGTGGACATGGAGCTGCTCAGGGAAGGGCTGTACCAAGCGTGGCTAAGGGATGGCCAGGATCTGCTGCCCTTGGAGCTGGTCCAGCTGGAGGAGCCCAATTCCAAGTTCTACCCAGTAGAGGATGGCCTCGGAGGGGGTGGCAGGGTCTTCGCCGACAACGCATCTGCGCAGGAGTACCTGCATTTGGGGGAAGGCAGGAAGATGCTCAAGCGTGCTGACACGAGGGAGTCAGCTCTCGCCGCAATCAGAGCTGATGGTGTTCGCAGGCCGCCGCCGCCACAGGCAAAGCGTCGATCGACGCCGCCTTCCGCGCTTGACGCAGGGGCAGGACCCTCTCGCGCGATCGCTGGCCCATCTCGTGCCAGGTCTCTCGATCGCGAGCGTTTGGCGCTGTCGAGGTCGCCACCACGCTGTGCGCCAATAAGGTCACCGACACCGTCCCCTCCTTCCTGCATTGACATGATGGTGGCCGATGGTGTTCGCGGACCGCCACCGCCACAGGCTCAGCAACGTTCGCCATCGCCTTCCGCGCCTGCCGCAATGGCAGGACGCTCTCGCGCGATCGCTGGCCCATCTCGAGCCAGGTCCCCCGTTCAGGCGCATTCAGCACTTGACGGGCTGTCAAGGTCGCCACCACGCTACTCGCCAAGGGGGTCGCCAACTCCGTCTCCTCTTTCCGACACAGGAACGTGGGCGAATTCAACCGGTAATCGATCCCCAGTTCGAACGCCGCTTCTGTCCCCATCTGGGTCGCCACTTCTAACCATATCTCCAGAAGGACTACCCCCATCTCCAGGGGGGCCACCTCCGTCCCCGCCGTGCTCCTCTGTGGGCTCAGATTGGCAGGCTGTCGAGGCGGCCACGAGGGTGGAAGGAGCATCCGTCCAGTCATCGCATACTTTTTTGACTGCCGCACAGGTGGAGGATCTGAAGTCCCACAGCAACATTGCCGTATTTATGGTAAAGTATACCGTCGGTGGAAAATGTGCGTACTCGCCCCGTCTTTTTTCAGCTGGGCGCGTGGTATGCCAGGCGAGGCTTTGCGAACCCTGAGGAGGTCTCTAACAGTGTGGTGAGACGCAACAACAAGACGATTGCCTGCGCCCAAAATGGTTGGCATCTTCCTCTGGGTGGTCAGACCAAGTCCTCGAACTTGCTGGGGGCCATTAAGTTGGCCTACGACGATTTGATACAAGTTCATGGTGAAGGTCGACAGGCGTATACCTGTGTGATGACGCTGGGCACGTACGTGGCGCAACAATCCGCGCACGTGCTTCGCTGCAGGGAGAGTCCGACAGCCACGCCGGTATACTACATCTTCGAGGATCGCGAGCGGGTGCTATCTGAGCCGGCTCTGTTCAAAGAGTCGTATCTCGCGAACGAGGATCGCAAGTTCGCACTGCTGAGATACAGTACGTGACAAGTGCAAGGGTCGCTCCGTGGGTGCGACCAGCGCTGGAGCATCTGGAGAGGCGCCTTCGTGCCTTTGCAGACTACCCACCTCCCGCGGCAGCGTCGCACGCGCTTCGCGCTCAGGTGGCAGAGAGGCCAGAGTACATGGACGAGGACGACGATGACCCTGCGCATTCTCGTCGACAAGTGGCTGGCAGTATGTATGTGCAGGAATTGAGGGCACACGCTGGTGTTCCGTGGCTGGGCATCTTCCCACGCAGCACCCAGGCCGAGCGCGTAACCTCACCTTACAGTGCCCCGCTTCTCCTGCTTCCACGTGTAGTGCTGTGACAGTGCAGATGGAGGCGTCTGGGGCGTTCGAGAACCATACGCAGGACGCCCGTGCGCGTTTTCATGGGGGTCTCCCGGATACAGCGGGAGGGCGGCCCCTCTGTCTGAGCAAACGTCGCTGTGGCCGTGGGCTGTCAGCACATGCAGTCCGCATGAGGCCAGGTGTCCTACGGGCGTTCTTGACGCTCGCAGGCAGTGCAGCAATTTGGCGGTGCTTGGGACGTGTTCCCGTGCCCGTCGTTGCCGTATGGGCAGTCGGCTGGAGACATTAAGCTGACATCTGGGTCAGTTCCCTTTCACGACTTGGTGGTGGCGCTGTGCTACTTTTTGCTGGGACGCTCTTCAGACGTGGTGGTCGATTGCTCGACGTTATCCTCGCCGTGAGCGCTATGACATCTGGGTGGTTTGGACCCTCGCCGTCGTTTAGTACGCTGGGCTCCTCTTCGTGCACACCACTGGTGTCTGCGTCGGCCTACGCCACGTTAATACAAGTGATTGGATGGTGATGCCCCTCAGAGCGCTGATTATTTCCCTGGCATGGTGGTCACGCAGCATTGAGGCCATGCTCCTCGTGATCCTCGCCTGGCTTTGGATCTGCGCTGGACTCCATGCTGATGGCGTTGCGCGTCACGTTTCTCACGCCACCGACTTCCTTGTGGATGTGCGTGGCAGCCAGTCTAAGCAGGGGTGGACTGTCCCGTCATTGCGCTGCTCCCAAGTTCTCTTCCTGGGGCGCGTGTCCCTGCCCGCTTTGCCCGTCAGGCTTGACAAGCCTCGTTTCGCGGCACGCTGGGCGCAGCTTCGGCGCAATCTCGTGCTGCACCGCGTCGCGCAGGCCACCTACTTGACGCTCGTCTTCGCGTTTGTGGTCTTTGCTGCCGCTGGCGGGAGTTCTCGCTTAACGCACGGGGGGTGGAGAATGATGGCGTGCTTGTTTGCTTCGAACTTGCCGGTAGCCGCAGTGCGGTTCAACAGAATTTTGCGATTTTTTCTGCTCTTGTGCGGCATTCTGTGGGTCGCCAGCAAGCTGGCGGTGGACATGTCCGCACATGGTGCTACGCCATCCGCGCGGCGTGCTTGGGGTGCAGCGCCTTGCACTTCATGGGAATCCCAGCACTCGTCGAGGCAGTGGGAGCCGGGCTGGGAGGCCAATGTCGCAGAACAGGACGAAGTCTTGCCGTACACCGTGTTGGATGAACTTCAGCCTTTAGGCAAGACGACTGTGACCAAGGACCGACGAGGCTGCTTGGCTCGACACTGAGCTCAATGCCACGTTTGGAGGCCATCCTGACTTCAAGGAGGAACATTGGGAGGAGATGCGGGCTGTTCTTCGCAGATGCAAGGGCACCTTCGCCAACACCCCTCACGACTTGACAGGTTACAAGGGCAAGGCAGTGCACAACACGTTCTCAATTCCGTTCAAGGACGAGTCCAAGGCTGTCTACCAGAAGCCGAGGAAGTACAGTCCAGGCGAGCAGGAGATCATTGACATCCACTGCAAGGAGTTGCTGGAGTATGGCTTCATCGAGCCTGCAGCCAAGCATTGCAAGCATGCAAGCAACGTCGTTGTGGCTGGCAAGAAGGACCACGAGACTGGCGTGTGGACCCAGACACGCTTCTGCGTAGATCTCAGGGGCATCAACCGCCGACACTCTCTCAAGGATAACACCCTGCCGCATCGACCAGAGGAGCTTTATCAGAAGGTGGCAAAGGCGAAGTTCAAGACGACGCTGGATGCCACCAAGGCCTTCCACCAGATTCCCATGATGGCCACGGAAGAGGACAGGAGTAAGACGGCGTTTTGGTGGAAGAATCAGTTGTACCAGTACACCTCGATGCCTTTCGGGGCTGCCGGAGCAACGTCTGCCTTTGTGAGGATCATGGACTACGAGCTGCGTCACCTACAACATTGCACGGTGGCATATGTCGACGATGTCGTGGTTTACACTGATGACTCCACGCCTGAGCAGCATTTGAAGGACGTCGAGGAGGTACTGCGCACGTTAGGAGACGCTGACAGTATAAGGCTGCACGCAGGCAAGAGCACCTTTGGGGCAGCCACTGTTGACTTTCTGGGCTATCGCATTGGGCACAATTCTATTGGTGCTCAGGAGGCAAAGTGCAAGGTCATTCAGGACCTCCCGAGGCCTCAGGACAAGACTGGGCTCCGCTCTATTCTGGGCATGATGAACTACTACAAGGGCCTTGTGGGTGAGCCAGGGGGGCCAAACTATTCTGAGATGGCACGCCCCCTCAACGACTTGCTCAAGAAAGAGATCACAGATATAAAGGGAGCTTGGGGGAAGGAGCAGGACCAGGCGCTCAAGGACCTTAAGGACTCGCTCTGTGCTGGGAGATGTCTGAGGCCGATCGACTATGACAGGCCCCTCATATTGTACACCGACTGGAGCACCTATGGCATTGGTGCAGTGCTGGGCCAGAAGGACGACGATGGAAAAGAGTATATTTGCATGGCGATCAGTCGTTCTTTGAGCAAAACGGAGAGACAGTACGCCAGCTTCAAAGGTGAGATGCTCGCAGTGGTGTGGGCAGTGCGCACGCTGAGACAGTACCTGCATGGCGTCCACTTCACGCTGGTGACCGATCACTCGCCACTCACCACTTTGATGGAGTAGTCTGACCTTCAGGGCCAGCATCTGCGATGGGCGATCAGCCTACAGGAGTTCGACTTCACGGTGCAGTATCGCCCGGCCGGGAGCTAAGAACAGCAATGCCGACGTGCCATCTCGCTACCCGTTCGTTATAATCCACGACGGACGAGACCGGGGCAAGGCACGAGCGAGAAAAGGCATCTGTGCTTCACGCAGGCGTGGGGGAAGTTTACATGAAGGATTTCTGCGATAGCCTGTGCTTCATGTTGACTGGTGACCCCCCCGCAGGGGAAGAGGTGACGCCAGAGATGCAGGTCGCTAACTACTGCAAGATGGCCGCCAGAGAGCAGCTGGGCACGAGTCCGGTGCATCGCTTATTCGATTTGCACCATCAAGATGAGTTGGAGTGTAATCACGCCGCCCTGTTCGACACGGACCAACCAGAGCTGGTGGTCGACTCTGGGAGGCTAGCGAGAGCAGCTTGGAAGGCGCTGAGCTTGGTGCGACCCACACGAGGCACGCATGGCGAAGGCAGCCCTGCTGTATACAGCAACGAATACTTTGAAAATGAACGCATCTTGAAGCCCGAGAAGGTGGATACCAGGGTGTTGGACAAGCGGTTCTTCTCACAAGCTCGTGAAGAAGGTGTGGTATGTTATGAGCCGTGTGGAGGCCTCTGTGCTGGCCTGGAGATGTTGCTCCGCAATGGAGTAAAGGTGAATCGATACTTATATCAAGACATATCATCAGGCAGTCAGGCAGTGGCCAGAGCCAGGTGCACAGCGTTATTGAGGCGATATCCTGACCTTATGTCGCCCGATGCGGTGGAGTTTGGGGCCCTACCTCACGATCTACACGACACCACGAGCGCTGATTTCATTCGAGCAGGAGCTCTTCGAGAGCAGCAGTGGGTTAGCTTAAGGTCTCGGTCGAAAGTATTTTCCCCTGTCCGTGGCACGCTCAGGAAACGCGTTTTAGCACTTAATTTGCAGGGGGTTGTACCCTACAGGAATAATGTATCATTTCTGCATAGAGTGTGTATTGGAGCTCAGGATGGAGTCCCTGAAAGAGTATGGATACACGGACACGCGTAAGTAGTGTCAACGGTGTCGAGCAGTCGTTAGGAATTTAGACCTTTATTCTATCGTAGAGAATATGGGGTTTACTATCGAGCTCGTGAAGGCTGCATACAATGACATGCATGACAGGCCTCTCAAAGGCCAACCACCACTACACGATTAGTAGATTTCCTCGCCAGGCATTCGATAGTATGGTTAGGCCTCTCGGCAAAAAGGTTCAGGAGTTCAACATTAGGGCAGCAGGAGAAACTGTTTCAGTTATTATTATTACACAGCAACACCACATAGATAGGTTTTTCTCCTTCGAGCGCTTCTTCCCGAAAACATGCCTGGGAGCAAGCAAGGTTCTCCCACGTCGGGATATAATTACCTTCATAGCCACCCCGGCCAGTCACAATGAAGCACAGTACAACTTATGATGGTGATCATAGGCTTAGAGTTACTTATCAGTGTATACAATCAGACAGGTCATTTAGTGATACCTCCATATTATCCCAGCGTCCCGTGTGCATGGCACACGCCACCAGAGTTTATTCCACTAGCTTATAACAAGGACATAGCCTCAATAATTTCTAGGAACGAAGCTATGGCATCAAGGTCTAGATGTCAACCCGTCGTTCATGGAGCACGGCGCAGCCCTTCGTCAAGAAGCAGCAGAGTATGCATAAGAGCATGCCTTCGACGGCTTCGACGACGAGGATATGACACTATTGCTCAGCGTCAAGGCCAGGTCCGACGCAGCACAGGAACGGCGTCGAAGTGCACAACTGACCGCCTTGGAAGGTACGTCCCCATCCTAGTTGGAATAAACGCGAATGTCGGCGCGAGCCGCATTTGCATTTCCCTAAAAATCTCAAAATTCTGCCGCAGGCTTAAATTTTGAAATTAGGGAATATTGCCTTCCGAAAATCACCGATTCCTCAAGGGGCATTTATGTCTTATGCTAACACTCAGAATATTCCATACCACTCTTAAGTCTGTCATTTATATATGAGACAATATGAATTACATGTAAAATAGCAGTGTAACAGACTATGGAGCTCTACTGGTATAATACTAATGCTCGTTATTGATTATCTTACATTGTTAAAAATTCAGTTCTGAAATCCCTGAAAAGTTTTCCTCGGCGTGCCTCTCGGGTTTTGGGCTCTCAGCCCTTTGGGCCCTGAGGGCTCAAATGCCTGAATTTCCCCCGCGAACGTCCCTGATTTTCATGGGGCCTGCGGGCCCAAACCCCAGCCAGGCAAATAAGGAATTTGGGCCCTGCGGGCCCAAAATCCCTGATTTCCCCCCGCGAATCCCTGATTTTCCCGGCTCGAGCCAAGCTCGCGCCCGCAAGCATAATTTCCTACTACGCGTGTCCTGTCATACGTAATTACCCTTCCGGTTCGTTGTTCCGTAGTCGCTGCCTTGAAACGTTTTGCTTGGAGGTGACGTGAAATGTTTCTGTGCTTGACCGACTTGTTGATGATGGGGTGAGCGACCTCGAGCTTGGCACTTTGTGCTGTCCTCGATTTCAGGTCCCCAGTCTTCCGTTTGTTGCCGTGGTGACGCATGTGCGTCTTTCTTTGGCTGTGCAGGTGCCCAAGCCCCTGCATCGAATAATCAAGAAGATCCCCGTGGAGGAGAACTTGGTCAGGGAGATGTTTGCATGCAGCTGCACGTCTTGCGCTGACCCGTTTGCTGCGATTGCTGCAAGAATATAGTATTTCGCGTTTTGACGTATTGCTTCTGCTTTTCGTTGCCCGAACTCGGGTGTATTCAGTGCTAACCGGGTTGTGAGTACTCTCCACAGAAGGGTAATGCAACGCCATACCGCCATCGCTTTCGCGAATTGCCCATCAGGTTCTGGAATCACGGTGTGTACCATCTCTTCACTGTGATGCATCGTAAGGGAGCACTCCCTCCCGATAATATTGGGTGTTTTCCCCTCCTTCATCCCTTGCTTATTTTCCACCTTCTTTACCCTGATATGGCACTTCACCCTGCGTTTGAGAAACTCTGCCAACAAGTTGATTTTATCCCGTGTCGTGCAGCGTCGCCGCACCGTCACTTCTAAGCTGTGGAGAACCTCACGAAGAGCGAAGTGCAGAACGTCACCGACGTAATCCTCGGGAGGTTTCAAGCCTGGAATAATCGGGCTGCGGTGCCACACACACCTCTTGTGTTTGACTCGTGAAATTCCAGGCGCTTCTTGTCAGAAGCAGGCGGGGCCTCATTGAGTATAGGTCTTCGTTCCTTTGTCCCGAACTGTTTATTGCAGTAGGGGCATACCCAAGGGAACACCTTGTGATACTGTAGACGTGCGCGCCTTCGAGAATACTCTGAAGAGTGCGGGCTCGGTACGTGTGCATCTTCTCTGTCAAATGTAACTCATCTTGAGGGCACTCACAATAGGAACACGCAAAAGTGCGCGCGCACGTAGATAAAGCGAACATCGTATTAATCCACTTAATATCACCCCCTCCCTTCTTTGTCACAGTGTAACACTTGCCGTCCACGATGATGCCGTTTTGTTGTATGTCGGTCACGCAGCTCTTCCAGAAGTCGGCCCATGACATCTTTCGCCTCGTGAAATGCTTCCTTCCCCTCGAAAACCAGGACGGACTGACTGCTGAATGGGGAGTTGGGGCCGTGGAAATTGGGGTCGTGCTCTGCGTGTGGTAGGACGACTTTGAAAGCAACGGTGGTCTGTGACACGCCACGGAAAACACCGGCGCCGTCGCCAGCGAGCTGCTGCACGCTGCTAGCCGCGGACTCTGCTGAGTATTCCCGACAGTACGCCAGCACCAGAGCTTTCTTAAATGAAAGTGCAACCCCTCCACACTTCCCAATAACAGGGCCTCTGGTTGTGCAGTGTCAAAGTACTGATTCATAAGTTTTATAGTCTTGTTTTCCCTGGAGTTCTTGCCCAAGGAGGGCATAAATTATGCACTCCCGGTGCTATCAAAGTCCTCTCGTATTCTCCCTTGCTGTCATTGTATGTGTGACTGAGCGAGTTGATGAGATACTGATATGGACGCTCGGGTATTCTGCATCGAAGGTGGATGGCCAGGCCTAACTATGTAGTCCAGTGTGCCTCAATAAGTCGGACAACTTCACGCTGTGCTGCCTGAGTGAGGTGTGGAAGCCTGTTGGTCAGTGTGGCGAGTAGCTTCTGCACATGTTCTGACATTGATTCATCTTCGAGTAGGGTCACCATCGCCTCCTGAGCGTCAGCATAAACCTTGAATTTGGCTTTCATGTATTTGTCCAGGTCGACCGTCATACGGCGCAGGTGTTTCTTTCCGTTCAACGGGCTGTGTGAGTAGTGCGCGAGCTCCTTGCGCCGTATGATGCGCTTCTGTACTTTTGGCCCCTGTTGCGTTTTTGACTTCCACAGGCGCACTTGCACTTTGCATCGGCGATTCTTTTTCCTTTTCATCTTGAAGCTGTCCTCTCAACTCTGTAAGTTGATCTGATATTGTCTTTATTTGTCCCTCTGCAATATCCAGTTGCTGTATCATACGGAGCTTAGCAGCTGCTTGCGCGTTGTCTACAGGTGGAGCGCGCGCGCGAGTCTGGGTCACTGGGGGCTCATCAGCTTCTGGCTCCGTCCGGCTCACTTGGCTCTTCTTGACGCAGCACCTGCTTGTGGGCGTAGATTAGAATACCTTCCGTGTCTGTTTCCCTTCTTGAATCCCATTCTAAAATGTAATACTGTATTGGGTCATAAAATCAAGGTATGGTTTACTGGAGGTCAACATTAGCATAAAAATTTTCAAATATTTTTATTTGATAAATAGGTTGGCCGAACCTAGCTATCTAAACATATTATGCACTTCGGGGAGGCAAGTGGTTAAGGCATGAAGAAGTTATGGTCGATACCGTTCCGCGATCTCCCATACTTAATCATACTTAAGCACCAACTAAAAACACATATATCTCGAGATCTAGATCTGCAATAAACCATACCTTGAAATGTAACTTTATGATAATTTTGCTGTTTTCAGTACTGCTGCGTGCTCTAAGTGAATTGTGAAAAATGAGCTCAAATACTGAATGTCTAGCATTTTATGTGGTCATCACGGACTTGAAATAGTTGGGTATCGACTCGATAACGATCTGGCATCGATCAGACATGTCATTAGATGTCATATATCATCCTAAAGTACATTTAAATGACGAAACCCTAACTATTTTACCTACACCCACTGACTTTAAAACGTTTTTTTACCCCGAAGCGAATCGAATCAGCCAAAACGGACTTCGCCATCGTTTTTCGGCAACATCAAAATTAATAACATCGATATCATACATTGGATAATTCCTTGGGCAATACCCACATACCCTAGATGGTCAATTTGACACCCCCCGCGCGCGTTGGTGCCATGTAAAGGTTAGTAATTACATAGCTACGGTAGAAGGACATAAATTAAACCAGCACAAATGGAATATTAAGCCAAAATGCGCACCTTGAAGATCTTTTAGGTTGTTTGCTGCAGTCGATGCTGTGGTCGACCCGATTTTCAATAACACAGCGAGGTCGATATTATTCCAGTAGAACTTTATATCGCTCGGAATGTTCTGGATAACTTTCACTATCTTCGCCTCTTGCTGCTGCTTTCGTCTTTTGAAGGCCGCACTTCAAATTGGATTTCCGGTTCTCCTGCTCGTTCTTGCAACGGACCCTTGGGGGCACCATTCCCGCCTGTACAGTTGTAAACAAACCCCGTTGTTAGTTGATAAAGATCGCGCACGCCAATTTCAGAAAGCCCGACATCATGGACGACGACCACAGGGCGCAACTTAGGTACATTACCTTCAGTAATGAACGTATTTCTCGCTCGTCTCCAGCCCCTGGGAAATACTCGCAAAACTTCTTCCAGTCTTCTTCTGGGTTGGGAAACGTAAAGGCGTCAAGCTTGTTTTGCAGCATTGAGATTTCTGCATCCAGTTCACTGTAGGCCATCTTATGATACCAGAACTTCGAATCTGGAGCACCGGGCACGTCGTGAGCATCCGGTGGTTTCCTTTCATTGGGTATGGGAAACCCGGCTTCATCCAGGTAAGTAATGAAAATGTCAGCGGATGGGTCGAATGTCTCGTTTACGAACCCGCCCTCTATTGTTTTCAGCCTGTTCTGCATAGAATGCCGGGCTTTCTTGAGATACAGCAGTTGCCGGAAGGCAGGTGTCGAAGCCAAGGAATTCTCGCTGTCGAATCGTTTATCAATGTGCGTCTGAAGCAAGCAACATTAGGTTCTCTCGGACATTGTTGAGAGTCTTTATCTCGGCGATACGGTTGTTCATGTCTTTGACTGTGTACTTCCGTTCGATGATGGCTTCGTCGACGAGTGCAATGATCTCAGGCAAGTGTCCTTCGGTCAAGGGGACCCAGGTGTCATAGAACCCGTTCTGCAGGTCATGGTATAGACGATTGGCTTTCCGGATGTGAGGTCCCATTTAGCCTGCTTGGTCGTCGGTGCGTTGAGGTTAATTGAACCAGTCGGGATACCGCTTGAACGTTTCTTCGGCTTTTTGCGAGATGCCCCAACCGTGGCGGTGGTCGTCCCCGTGTCGTCATTTTCGTCCGGGTCACCGCCATCTAGCAGCCCTGCATTGTGGGCCTCCATCACTGAAAGCGAACACATGAAATACCAAATCGTTAGCGTGCTGCAAAAAGTTAAGAGCAAATAACAATACTGCCGAGAAGGGATTCACGAAATAGACATCAGCACCTCTTTCAAGTTGTTTCCACAAAGAGTGCGATTGCACCGAGATAGACCAAGCAGCCCAATGCGGGTTCTTCTTGTCCAGATTCAGCTTTTGGTGACTAAACACCTGATTCTTCAGCGCCGCTTCGAAGTTGAAATCCAAGTCATGCTTCGGCAGCACCTTACGGCATTTCATGTGCTCAAACGCCTTCATTCCAACGTCTCTCGCCTTGGCTTCCGCCATCAGTTTCTCCATGCGCTTTCGCATGCCAATAATGATCTCCGTCATGTTGCGGTGCTTCATGTAGGCGTCAATGTTGTTCTGCTCGTTCCCAAGCTGCGTGCGCAAACGAATTGCACGGATCATGACTATAGCTGAGAAGCCGACCGACCATAAGAAGCGCTGAGAAGACCTGCGAAAACTGGCATGAGCAAGAATAATCACCCGATTCATTTCAACGGCGCTCAAGTTCATGAAGAGACGACGGCAT
Source organism: Cymbomonas tetramitiformis (assembly GCA_001247695.2). NCBI lineage: Eukaryota > Viridiplantae > Chlorophyta > Pyramimonadophyceae > Pyramimonadales > Pyramimonadaceae > Cymbomonas > Cymbomonas tetramitiformis. Next base: position 43,295 of record LGRX02009363.1, on the reverse strand, counting down.
TCAATGAACTTAAATGCGTCCGTTCGGTTTTTAGGGTTTGCGTGCTTTGCTTCATCCGCCTTAACGCAGCGACGCTTTGCCTCCAGCAAATGCTGATGTCCAAAGCAGGTGAATCTGCAGAACAACAAAGAAAGTGTAAGTTGGAATACTAACAGCTACATGCATACATATTCAAGGCAATCGCTAATACGTGGGTCATACTTGTATCTGCCTTTCGCGATATCCGCCCAAACGAATGCATCTGGGTTGGCGGTTGTTGGGCCGTCCTGATCCTCCACGACAGCAATTAGGGCTGGAGATCCCGCATCGGTGTGCGGGTTCCAGTACATCATGCTGGCAATAGCATGGGCGCGATACTCGTTCAGTGGACGAGCTGCTTTGTCTGATTTCGTGTGTGTCGCAATAAAGATGTTACGAAGGGTAAATTTTGAAATAGTATGGTGGCAACAATTTTTATTGCTACTTGGCCCGCTGGTTTTATCAAATATGCGAGTTGGCCCGTGGTCGTGGCATACATTTTTCTCCTATTTCATACCAGCAATCTTTGAGCACCGACAAGGATTGCCGGTGAAAGCAAAATGTGTCATAGATAATTCACAAAAACACTATCTACCCCATTGAAGAAGAACTGCTATATTGAACGGGGTATATCCTAAAACATGCCCGGAAGTAACGGGACCACGCTTTGTGTCGTCTTTAGATTGAGGCGAATGCTCGGGAAAGCTTTAATGCATGTCGGCCTAAAAAGGACACGCTTTTACAGGTACTGATGCACGATGTACAAATAACACGATGGACAAATTCCGCGACGAGTTTTCGGTCGGGGAGCTCTGGAGGAGCCTCATAGTCTTACTCATCACTCCTCGGTCTTTCGTCATCTACCGTCAGCCGCGCGATATCGTAATGATATTTGCACACGCTCGACGGTTCCATGAATGAGGAGTCGCAACTAGTTATGCAAAAGCAACACTCGCCAGATGTCCTCGTAAATTTAGGTCATTTCGACGAGGTGCAAAGTTATGCAAGAACTGTAATGTAGTATAGGTACTTCTACAAGAAAGGTAGAAACGAATCACAATGAATTTTATACTTTTTAATTCCACAAAGAAGATAAATTGCACAGCTGTATAACTTTCTTGCTACTTGTTTATCCGTCTTTCAATCTTATCAACTGGCGTGCTGCATGAGGAACTTCTGCTCTACACATCAATCGTGCTGTATTAAAGAACTAAGGGCCCAAATTTTTGTCCCTCTTTTTCATCAGTGACAAGCATGCATCGTATGTATATTCATCATCGGGCTTAGCTGGATCATAGTACAGTTTTCGGAACAAGATGTCCAAGTACGCTTCAACCTGTAGTGGCAGCACGCATCTACGATGATCAATCCAATTTCATGAGCATCACGCATGCAGAATGCGCCATTTACAGCACATTCTAGCAGTCGCGCATGGGACATCCACACAGGTAAACGATACATGCAAACCAACTCACCTTTTCATACAGGGGTCTTGTTTTTGGTTCTGACCATCCAGCAGAAGCTCGGCGAGGAATTGTTGGCTTCTCAGGATCATTGGCCTGATCACCAACACACTACATCTTTACACACTGTGCCCAGGGCCAGGGGGAGCCTCAACAAAGTGGAGCTTTGTAAGGGCAGGAGGGGAGCATTGGCACTTGGGCTCCCATAAGAAAAGCAAACCCAGTTGACAAAGCTTAGAAATGCATCACCACCTGACGAAAAGAACACATTGAGGCCAGTTTTTCCAGTACAGCATGCGGATGCCCTCCGAAGTTAGCACGAAGCAAAATATGAAACCAACACAAAACTGCTTCCTTGGACGAGGATGCTGGTAAATGCATGCCATGCTCCCTGCACTGAAGAAGCTCCAAGGCTCGCTTACAAGGCAAGGCGTTCCGTTCCGAAACCCCATATGTGTCACATACCTCCACAGCCTGTTGCCACTCAAACCAATGTGCAAAGCCAGCATCATAAATCTCAAGTCCAGACGGCAGAAACTTGCAGTCAGCCAGCCTCCCGATAGCCTGGAGCCAGACCCCAAAATCCACTCATTGATTACACTCCCGCTTTCTGCTAGGAGGAGGAGCAGGGTATGGAATGAAGCACACAAATCGCCCGAGTACAGAATCCAAAGCCCGAGCCCTACCTCCAGAAAGTCGATGAAGGACAGAGAATATATCTTGGCTGTGTTGACCTCATCGATGACGGCCATGCGGGAATACAAGTAGCAATTCTTCATGTCCTGCAGTGGTGAGGGGCTCCAAACACAGATCATCCCGTATCCAAATGAAATCTCCGCGCCTCTTTCACGCGCCACACAGGCGCAGCCTCCACAGGCTTTGGGCCAAATACGCACAGTTGACTACGCACACATTCGCGATATTGACACACTGAACAGCATGAGGCCCGCCGACAAAAGCCAGCCCACCATCATCCCAGTCGATGCGAGAAGCATTCAAGAACTTTACAGCTGTACATACAGGGCGGGGCTGTCGCAGGATGCCATCGGAGCGCGCGCCTCTCAAACCAGATGCAATGCAGGATGGATAGATGTATACACTAATCACTACCAAACATGTGAGATTGTGCAACTCTGCATGTTGATTGCCGGGTTTTGGAGTTCACACACACACATTCACAGCTTTCTCGCAGGGTGTCCAGTGCAAGGGCGTCAGTCCCATAGAGTTGGAGTTGGGGGAAAGGGTTGCAAGCACATATCAGTGGCGTGCGCGCGAGGTCAGGAGGGAGCAGTTCAGTCCATCATTCTCAGGCCCTTGGGACAGCCCTTTGGAATACCGGCCGTATTGTAGGTGGACAGCCTCTATTGAGGCCAGGCTTTGGGGTGGGCAGGGAGCAGGGTGGTGGTCCTGAGCGGAGGCTTGGTGGTCGGGAGATAACTCGGGAAGCTCAGAGGGCAGAGATGAACTGGCTTCAGAGGCACCGCAGCAGCGCGCCGGCAGTGCGGTTGCAGATGGCTTCAAAAGTCCCATTCTTCACTAGCGAGCTCCGAGGAAATCCGGATACGTGTCCCGAAGTGTGTGCTGACTCCTTTGATCCCCGGCGTGGGTACATAGTGCAGCCGAAGTGTGTGCTGAATCCTTTGATCCCCGGGGCGTGGGTACATAGTGCAGCCAATCTGCTGTGGCCATGTGGCGCCAAGGAATCAGTCCAAGGATAAGCCGCAAACACTGAGAGATGCCGCAGGTCCCGGGCAGGCTTCCGCCCTCCTTGGCCCCGGAGAGCGTTCGTCACCACAAGACGATGTCATCTCCAGGGCCACTTCGGGGCGCCCAAATCTCCAGTGGCACCAGATCTAGGCTCTCCGCTCAGTGCGGATCTACGAGGCCGCCTCAAATTAACTCCCCATGCTGAGGCCAACTTCAGGCGCTCGTTCTGTGGGGCTGAAACGTGACGAGCGCGCACCGGCAGAGTGAAATCGTCGTCGATGACATTTGTCTCTCCGGCAATCCAGTCCCAGCCGTCGATCTCAGCGAGCTTACGCCGCACGCCGCCCGACTTGGGCGGTAATCGCAGGCAGCTGTAAATCGCCTGAGGGCCATCCAGCGCCCCACAGCAGCATCCCCCGCGCTTCTCAGCCGCAGGCCGCTCCTGTGTACCCGCGTGAAAGTACCTATGTCGCTCGGCTAGCCCTCGTTCTCTCTTTCCTCACGTTTCTCGTGGCAAGCACGGCAACCCAACCAGCCCGAGGGATGGGGACGCACCCGTAGCAACTTCTCGTTCTTCTTGAAAATGGTGTCCACCTCCTCGCAGTACAGCCGGTTCCGCCGGAATTCATTGCTGCGACGACGCCACTTCCCTCAGCGCCTCGTAGGCTCCAACTTCCGGGGATCGCGCCGCAGCCTGGAACCTCCTAGCCAGGATGCCAGTGCCAAGGAAACGCAAGGGCGCAGGAGACGACGCAATCGTGGCCCTGGGCCAAAGGACCTTCTCCCTCTCGAGACAATGTGGCGCTCGTGGCCCTGGGAGGATGGAGTGAACGCATCGCCAGCGAGTGGCGAGGGAAGCATGCCCAGAGCTGAAAGTGACCCTCTGCAGGGGGCTTTAAACACGTGACCACCATACTGCTAAGATCCGCTGCTCCTCACTCCCCCTTGATGCGCCAGATGAGCAAGGGAGACTCCCCGAGCTGATTTGAGCCACAGATGCATTTAGGAGGCTTGTGGCATCCGGCGAGAACCTGTCAGTTGTGGCGACGACGGGGATGTTTGGCAGAATGCATTCCTCGAAGAGCATCACTATGGCCTCCAGCAGCTCAGTCGTCTTCTGGTCCTTGCCGAACTTCAAGATCGCCAGCCGGATCAATGCTTCCGTGAACTCGTACCGCATCAGCGAGTGGTCATCGTTTGCCTTCCCCAATGTTGAGTCCTGAACAGCGCAGCAAGGGCTCGTCAAGGTTGAGCATGGTGAGCCCTGATTTTTCGTAGGCACCTTTTGCCCGCAACGCGTGCGCGCGCGCCCTTGTTGCAGCCCTTGTCAGCGGGCCACGCTTCACACCCCCATCTCCCTCAAGCCGCCTCGGCTGTCACCCAAGGTCGTCATGCAGTGCGTGGTGTGCGGAGCAGCGCCTGGCAGCCCAGAGCCGCGAGCTATCGCAACCAAGTGCCTCGCCGGCGTGGGGCAAGCCGGGCGTATGATTTTGGGCAGTTGGGCCCTCACCTTGTCCTTCTTCTCCATGTAGTTGCACACGATGAAGCACGTGTCGCAGTCGCTCTTCTTACAGAACTGGGCCTCGCTGTCCGGAATCTTTGTGTTCTCTAGGAAGGTGGTGTAGGCGTTCAGCTGCAGCAGGAAGGGGTTGCCGCTGCCCAGGGACGAGTAGTACAGGTGGGTGGAGTAGACCGTCGGGAAGTACTTCTTCAGAATCTTGTACAGCTCCTTCATCATCGTCGCGTCGTCCATGCGCTTATACGAGGTCTTGTTCTCTCTGGTCAGCATACTCATCAGCTTCTCTTTGGTTTGGAGCCGCTCCCAGTCCAGCTCGAACATCTTGTCCATCGTCTGCACCGCCAAAGCCCGTCTCGCCATGTCACATCGCCAGCAAGCCATGCGGCTCATCCAGCCAGGTCTCTCACCGAGCGGCGTCCTGAGACCCAGCAGGAGCGCACGTCTCCCCGCATCCAAGAGCGCCTCGGCCAATGGCGTGTCATCAAAGCATGCAGGATTTCTGCAGGGCGAACATCGAGACTGGCTGAGCGGCGGCGCGAGAGATCCCCCATCAGGGCGCAGGCGCCACCTTTTGAGTGTCGAAGAACGCCTTGGAGTCGCACTCCTTCAGCCTATGCCTGAAGATTGACTTGGGCAGTGTCCACGGCTCCTTCGGGGTCGCAGGCCGCGGCACGTGCACTTCGATCTGCGCTCCACCGCCCCACCATCTCAATCCAAATTGGCGACCACCAAGCTCCGCATACGCACACCGCATGGCCGTCGGTCCGGTCCCGAACAGCTCGAGACCAAAGGGTTGAGCCCAGCAAATATATAGTTTCCCTCGGGACGACGGCTGCCAGCCGAGTGCACAACGCTCCAGCCATTACAAGGTTCTTCCCTGCATCTGATTGGATATCAGCTGGCACAAGAGAAGGCTTCCACCCCGCATCCGCCGCACTTCCTCATCCAGCGCTTCCTCGGAGCACTCCAAGCACCTCTGGCTTATGTCCACACTTTCACACCCTTGCGGCCACTGCCATTTTCCTGGGGCAGCGGTACAAGGGGATCACGTGGCGGCAAATCAGGGACCTCAGCGTGGGGCTGCCGGCCTTCTGCAAGCCCCTCCCGGCATACCCCAAGCGCAGGCGCGAACCTTCACTCGGGTCTCCTGCGTGTCCTTCTTGGTCACCTTCTCCGTGATCACCATAAATGAGATTGGCGTCTCCTGCTCCGAGAGGCCACCCCGCCCCTCGTATTGCGTGAGACCCACCGGTCGAGAGGCCCCCATCTGCCAAAAGGCACGTATCCGCAGTCCTCGCGACGGCATCGGCGGCAAGGAGGAGGCCCTCCCGGGATCCCCAGAGGCGCCGCAATGCCGGCTCTGCGGAGACCAACCCGGGGTGTGCGCAAACCAGCGGTGGCTCCCCACCCCCCTCCCACATTGCCAGCCGGTCCGGGGAAATGCGGCCATCGCCCGGCATCCTTCACGTGGATGACCCGGGGATGCTGCGGTGCCCGGCGCCGTCTGCCGTGGAGCGCCTGCTTCTCGCTGGAAGGCAGCGCCCTCGACGGCGCAGGCACCTCCGCCATGGCACATCCAAGCTTGCAGGCATGGCGCCAGGGCGTGGGGAAGCTGCGGTCTGGGCGCACCTTGAGGTCGCCGAAGGCACCCATGTTAAGGCTCTTATCGTCCTTCACGTCGAGGGTATGACAGTCTGGCATGGGGGGGCGCGGAGGCACGGGCTTGTACATGTCCAGCCAGTTCCCGTACGGGCCGGGAGGCTTGGCCACCTTGTCCAGCACCACGTCCACAGGGATAGCGTTCTGCAGCGCTGCAGCCATGTTGTTGGGGCGCGCCGGGGGCTTCCGCAGCGACACCTCCACCTCATCCACCATGCCCCCTGTTGTGAAATAGTAATGTGTCTGGTGACCGTTGGGCAGATGGTACTCGGGGAAGAGGCCCTCGTATACGCGGGAGCCGTCGATGTGCTCGAACATGGCCAGCCGCGCGCTGTCCTCCATCCACGTCACAGCCGCTCCTCAGATGCACCGGTTGCAGTATCGCTGCAAGACGGTCAGCTCACTCCACGGGATTCCAATGGATGGGGCACAGGCCAGCGGGCTTAATCGGTAGGGGGTGTCGAGGGCGGATGGGAGTTGAGAGAGAGCGACGGGTCGGAGAGGCCTGGTGCATTCGGGCATCGGCCGGATGTATACATGGGATCAGAGCGAGGGTGTGTGTGTGGAATTTACACGGCGGGCGGGCAAGGGCGCTGGCTTCTCCTGCCTTCACCAGCGTGGGCGCACCTCCTCTGGTCGTGCTCGAAGACGTCTGTGCGGAAACTGATGTTGGTGCGCGGGCGCTTGGGCCCCACTGCCACCCGGAGGGCCATCGGCTCCTCTTCCTTAGGCTCGTCTAGCATCACGTCCAGCGCCTCCTCCTTGCCGAGGGGGTCCACGGTCTGAGGGCCGAGCATCGTCACAGCCATGCGCCCATTGTCGCGCTCCCGAGTGCTGGGCCGTTCCAGCACCACCGCCTCCGGAAGGCCCATCTCGGGGGTCTCCTGTATCGCGCTCCCGTCTTCCACCTCCTGAGCACCCTGCGGAGGGGCGCCACCCTGGATCAGGTGGTGAGCTGGTCGCCCTGCCGGGAGGCAACATCTGTACTGCTGAAGGGGGGTTACACGGCTGGGATTGATGTGCGATGCGGCGAGGGGAAGGTCATGCGGCGAGCGGGCGAACCTTGGCCGCCATCATTAGAATGGGCTTGGCGGTCTGAGGGTCGGCATGGAGCTTCATCACAGCCTCGGACAGATCTCGAGTGGCGTGCTGTGGCAGCGTGGTCAGCAGCAGCTTGTCCGCCACTGAGGGTAGGGGATGGTTTTGAGAGGGCTCCTGGTACTCGCTGATGGCTGGACACCATCGTTTGCTGCCCTCTGCCTTCTTCGTCTCCTCGGTCAGCTCCCACAGGTGGGATAGCGGCCGTCTCAGGTTGGTGTTTAGGTTCGGCAGTGCGTGGCGCGAGTCCTCCACCCACTGTAGGCACCCTCGCCACGATTGACTCAAACGCCACAGGCTCAAGTCACTAAACCCTTGAGCAGTTGCTGTGCAACGCCTCCAATTGGACGCTGCCCATCATCCTTTGCGCATCACACACAAGGGGATTGGAGGGGAGTGGAGGAGGCCTCGCTAGGGTCTGCCGAGCAGCGGCGGTCTGAGGAAGAGGAAGGGCCCATGTCCAAAGCTGCCGGGAGGTGATAGCGAGCAGAAGAGAGAAGCACGGTGTGCGCACCTCTTCCACCGGCCCAACCTGGTCGGACATCTCCGGGAGCGACGTGGCGTCCTCCTGCGGCAGCATTCGCTGGAAGGCGGCAGGGATGCCGCCCGTGACGCGGCGGATAGCACTGGTACAGTCAGGGTCGGAGAAGGTGGTCTTCATCCATTTCAAGAACTCCTGCGGCCGCGGAGGCACGCCCCATCAGGTCACCCCTGCACCTGCACTGGTCTTTTCTAGGCACGAGAGGGAACCAGCAATGCCCCACCGGCGACTTGCCTCTGCTGATATGAAGCGTGAGAGGCCACGTGGCAAGCCCGACTGTTCCCCCCCGCTTGAATGGGTACGCCGGCGCATGGATCGTGGCGCCAGTCGCGTCCAGGGGCAAGCGAGTGGGGTGTGATCCTGGAAGGCCCTGAGGGCGAGCACGGGCTCGATCCCGCTTTGGAGGAGGGCGCACCGACTTCTTCTGGCTGAGGCGCTGCGTCGAATCTGTTCCGGACAGCTCGTCGCCTGGGTTCCTCGTGTTGATCGCGCCCTATCAGGAACCCCCTCCCGCCAGCCCCACCACATCTCATGCTTGGCATGCTGGGTGAGAGATGGCAGCCAGCCGGGGTGCTCCACCGCTGCCTGGACGTCCCTCCACTTTTCCCGAGGCCCTGGCATGGTCATTAGATAGAGCTCGGCACCTTCGCGGAGGTACGCAGGCCCGCGCCCCGGCTCCTGAGGTACAGGCGGCGGCGGGATGGCAAAAAGGAAGTGGAGAGATTGGGCTCACACCTTTATGGCAGGGAATTTGACTTTCGGCCGGATTTCACTGACGGAGCCCGGCGAGCCCAAAGTGTGGCTGGAGGGCGACGAAGTTGGGCTGGCGTTGCGCAGGGCTGGCCACGTCTGGCGCCCCAGCTCGGAGCGTAGGGAGGTGCTCAGGCCGCCACGAGACTTCTGGGACGAGATTGTGCCACTGGGCAGATCCGAGTTCACGAGAGCCCCAGTGGTGCCCCGAAGCTCGGCTTTGTAGAACCTGGTGCGGTTGTCGGGATGTGAAGCGATGTTCTGCAGGACCCCAGAGGCTAGGTTGGCCACGTCCAGGTCTGGCAGCCGGGCCGGGGGCTTCACGTCCACCAACATCTGCGCCCATTCCCCAGTGCTCCCGCCCCCCTATCGGTGCGAGTCGGACACACCTCCTCACTCTCCTGAAGTCAACCCCTAACTCTCGCCAGGCCCAAGCCCTGCCCAGGGCCACTCCCTAAGTCATCCCCTAACCCGAATCCAAAGTCTCGTCAGGCTGACACCCCTCCCATCGCCTCTCCTGAAAGACTCCGATCCCTAACCAATATTCTCGCCAGGTGGATAGCTCTCCCAGCCATACTCCTTAAGTCATCCCTTAACCCTTGCCAGGGCGATCGATCTCGTTCCCAGCCGTTTCCCCATCGTTACCACCTAACTCTCATCCAATCAGAAGGCGCCGGAGGGCTCTGCAAGGGAGCTGATGTACTGCGGGGAGAAAGCTCCGCTCGTCGCTTGCTCAAAGGGAGCTGCACCTGCGCGTAGTACGTGGATATCTTGAGCACCACCATCAGCGCCGCCTTGGCAATATGCACCTGAGGCCCACACAACTCCTTCTCAGCAGGGGGACTTTGACGGCCCCCACGGTGCCGCTGCGGGAGTCACTGCAGGTTTAAAATGGCAGCACAAGGGTGATATCCCAGTCAGTCCCGGTGGGTTCACAGGCGGGGCCTAGTCATGCATGCGTGCTAGGACAACGGTGCAGATGGTGTGCCGCGGCGATGACGGCTTGCCGGCGGCGCGATGTGAGGTCGGCGCAAAGCATGGCGGGCGACGAGCTCGAGGAGAACGAGCCCGAGGGACAGCGGGCACTGCAGCTCCAGACCGTGGCGAATGACGTGGGACTCCGTATGCATTCGAGGGGGTCGGGAAGACACTCCCGAGGGGGCAGGCGGAGGCGGCGGTGAGGGCGCGCCTGATGCTTGGCGCGAATGGAGAGGTTCCGCATAACACGCAGGCCGTGGGCCAGCACCGCCTGGTCACCCATCTCATCTTCCGAAGGCACGTCCATGACCTCTTCCACAATGTCCTCTGGAGGCACCTCCGGCTCCACCGCCTTGCCGCGCCTGCTGCCCTGGGAGGCCCCACGGGACCCTGAAGCGGAGCCCGCGCCTCGAGGAGCCCCGCCTTCTTCCCGGGGCGTGATATAGTCCGCGTCGGACCCCTCGGGCTCCGACTCCTTTGCTACGTCGCCAATCGACTTGAGTGACCCGGTAACCAGGATGGAAGTGGTGAGTGACTTCAGGCTGCGCTTGGGGTCCGTGTCGATGCCGGCGCAGCGGCGGAACTTCAGGTTCATGATCTGGCTCAGCGCCTCGATGCCCAGGTCGGCACAGAGGGCGTCCTTCTGCTGGCTGACCCACTTCTTCGGGGCTGGGCACGAGTATGGGTGCACGTAGGTCTGATGCCTGAGCGGCCACAGCATCCCTCCAGCCCCCGCCAGACAGCGCAGAGCGCTCAGATTGAACCCAGGGCGATCTACCCCTGCATGTGAGCCACGCAGCGGCCCTGCGTGGGACGCGCAGCGAATACCGTCTACAGGCGGAGCCAACTCCCCCCTCGCACCGATCGTGCTGAGGAAGCGCATGCTGCTTCGAGTCAGGGCGTGGTGCACCGCCTTGCCCGTTACAGAGCTGGATCTTCATCCCGGCGCATGCTTGTGTGGGTGGACAGCGGAAGGCAAGCCAATCGAAGTGCGGCGCCTGTGGCATGAGGGCGGAGCACGGTATGTCCGGAAGGTAGAGGGCGGACGAGCGCAGGAAGGCAAGCCACTCAACAGGGACGAGGGCGGACGAGCGCGTGGCAAGAGGGAGAAGCGCAAAGGTCGTACGGCTCTGCTCGCAACCTCTGATTGGCTCCTCTGATCTGCCGGAGCCACCATGACGGGCCTCGCGACCTCTGATTGGCTCCTCTGATCTGCCGGAGCCACCATGACGGACCTCGTGACCTCTGATTGGCTCCTCTGATCTGCCAGAGCCACTATGATAGGCCTCGCGACCTCTGATTGGCTCCTCTGATCTGCCGGAGTCATCATGGCGGGCAAGTAGAAGGAACCTTGGATCACAAAATCAGATCACTTGAAAGAGCTGCAGGGGCACATCATCCCGACATTCCAGTCGACAGCAAAAGCTGATGCGAGTTGCACCAAGAGAGGGAGGGAGAATCAGGTCTCCTGATTGGTCCTGGGAGCCGAGAGGTGCCGGGAGGGTACCCAAGAACACGAAGTGCGCACGCCTCCAACCGCGGAACGCGGCTCTTCACCATGGCCACCATCACCGTCTGGGCCCAACAGTCCCCAGCGAAACATCAGCCATCTCATGTCTCTTGAGCGAGCTTTACGTGCCTAGTCAGCTGTCACTCCTCCCCACTGCCCGGCACCAGGCCACGCCTTCGGAGCTCACACGCGGAGCAGGCCGGCGCGCGAGACGGCGCTGCGGGCGTGCGGACAATAACAAGGTTGCGATGGGACACCGAGCCGCGCCACCTGCGGCACGCCTGCTTTCTCCCCACATGATCCGTGCGTGGGGCCACACACGTCCCCAGCAAACCGCCAGGAAAGCGGCTGGAACATGGGGCTCGGCAGTTTGCTGGAGGCTGAATGAGCTCCAAGAGGTCGGGCGAAGGCTGCGGCGCTGCGCGTACGATGAATCTGCGGGGAATGTCGTCCCGCATAATCTCAATGTTGGCCCATTCCGCGCATAGATGTGCCAAGAAGCTGCAGGCGATGTCTCGCGCAGCGTCCACCCAGAACTTCTCAGCCGCCACTTTCAGCAGAACCTCCGCCAACCCATGCTCCAGGATGTGCTTTTCCACCGCCCTGGGAGTGCCCGCCCGCACAGATGTCCCCAGGCATCAGCCACCAGCCCAACTGAGACGCACTTTTGGCGCAGCGCGCGCCCATTCCTCGCGCGCGCGGTGTGACCAGCGCAGTGCCGGATGCACCGTGTGTGCAGGCGGCCTTCCAGGGCGGCCCTCTGCGCAGGAAATGCCAAGTCCCGCAGCTCCCCGATGCCCCCCAGGGCTTCCGCCTTCACCCCTCTCCCTGAAGCTCTGCATCGGGAATTGACAGCGTCATCCACGGGGTCGCGTCATCCAAGGGGAACCTCGAGAAAACGGGGCGCATCCCTCTGCACTGCAGCCATTCCATCGCTAAGCATCGTCTAGAGATTTGAACCGTCACTCTGCTGCTAAGCGCGATGCCTCTCTCCTCGTGATATCGCTTCTTGAGGTTTGAACCGTCACTCCTGCCTTTCCACTAGTCACGATGCCTCTCTCCCTATGATACTCCGCTAGGATTTGAACAAAGCACTCTTCTAAATACGATGCCTCTCTCCTCGTGACTACGCCTAGGGATTTGAACCGGCACTCTGCTGCTAATGATGTGCCTCTCTCCTCGTGATATCGCCACAAGGGATTTGAACTTACAGCACTCTCACCTCATGTGATGCCTCTCTCCCTCGTGATATCACCTAGGGATTTGAACCGGCACTCTGCTGCGCTAAGTGCGTCTCTGATATCCCTAAGGGATTTGAACCAGCACTCTGCTGCTAAGCGCAGTCCTCTCTCCTCGTGATATCGCCACAGGGATTTGAACCGTCACTCTGCTGCTAAGTGCGATGCCTCTCTCTCTGATATCTTCAGAAGGATTTGAACCGGCACTCCTAACTGCTAAATGCGTGCCTCTCTCCTCGTGATATCGCCCAGGGATTTGAACCGGCACTGCCTTCTGCGCGATGCCTCTCTCCTCGTGATATCGCCTAGGGAGTTCTGAACCTGGCACTCTGCTGCTAAATGCGTGCCTCTCCTCGTGAGTATCGCCCGGGATTTGAACCGTCACTCTCTGCTACTAGTGATGCCTCTCTCCTCATTGATATAAGCCTAGGGATTCAGACGGCACTCTGCTGCTAGCGTACCCTCTCTCCTCGTGATATCGCCTAGGGATTTGAACCGTCACTCTGCTGCTAAGCGCGACGCCTCTCTCCTCGTGATATCGCCTAGGGATTTGAATCGGCACTCTGCTGCTAAGCGCGATGCCTCTCTCCTTGTGGCCGTGCTTCGCCGGGCATCGTGGCTCTAGCCCCTCACTTCCGACCCTGGAAATGCTCTGGCATCTAGGGGGAGGAAGTGAGGAGGAAGGTAGGGTCAAGAAGGATGTAGGCGGGAGCAAAGTGGGGACCAAAAGGGAGAGCAAGGGGCGCACCGGCTGCGGGCGGAGAAGTTCCACAGCGCACTGGCCGAGATCTGCACCATCTTCGAAAACTGCTTGTTGAGTGGTGGCAGGTCGCAGATGTTGACGAGCAGGTGCAGCGCCTTGAGGATCTGGGTCTTGCCCTCCAAGGACTCCTCCGGCTGCGGAATGTCCACCGCCCACCACGTCTCCCCGGTCACGTTCTTGGGATGGTCCATCTCGGCAAGCCCGCTGCGCCGAGGTGGCAGATCCGCCTCGTCCTGCCGCAGCCCCCCCCCAAACCCTCCCCATTATCCCTGCAGTTAGCAGCTGGGGGCGGGGCCATGATGTGGAACAACTCAATAACAAGTTGCTGAAACAGAACTCATTGGCAATCGCGGACACAGGACGCAGGAAACCAACCGAGGGCGGCACCCGGCGCTGCAGATCCCCACGATATCGGGGGACACCAGGGAGGGGGCATAGCAAGGTGACGGCGCTCTAGGAATCCCTTCGGACGCAAGAAAGGTAGAAATCCCCGCTGGGCCGCTGGGCAAATGGTACATCCCCGGGCCAGGGTAGGGGCAGAACTTGTAGCGACCCTGAAGTGAGGGAAGATGTTACGTGCCCTAATCGTTTTCAGACCTCGCGGGGGGAGAGCACCCTCCGAGGAGCGAGCTCACATCCGCGCTCGCTCCTGGTGCAGCGCCTGTTGCTTGCGGACCGCCGAAGCAATCACTGCCTACTCACACTGACCCCTCTCGTGATCAGCGGTGCCTGTCTCCCGCATGGCCCGCGAGGAACGCTTGCTCTCGTGCTTTGACTATGGGCGGACCAAGCCACTGCGTGCCCAGGGATGTCAAAGTATATGCCTGCACAGGTGCATTGCTGCGCACTGATTGCGGCAATCGATGGAGCCATCACACAAGCCCGAGCGGCGCTTCTGGGGGCACTGTCACCCAGCTTCGCGAGGGCAACGGTCATGCGAGCCCGCCTCCTGGTGGAACTACTGTGCGGGGCCTGTACGCACAATCGACGGTCGATAGCGGGAGAAGCGCAGAGGGGTGGGGGGCTCGAGATGAAGCGCCAAGGGGCTCGCGTGATGGAGTCGGCCACGGAAATACTGCGCGGCCCGCGGGGCACCCAAGCTGGCGGAGCGAGCTACCTCGACTAGGTAGAGCCACAGGGAAGTAAGCATGAACTCAAACATTTTGACGATGGTCATCTGGTCCTCCTTCTTGGCCGCCAGGAGCTTCGGCATCCACTTGTCGCCGACGCTGACCAGAACCTTTAGCCCCCAGTCTTCTTCCTCCTCTACCACCTCCACCTGCTGGCTCCCGCTCCCGCCACCGCACACCACCACGCACGCCACTCAGCACCATGACTTGAGCCATCGGTGATCCGCCACGTGCACACTCAATCATCATCGCACGCCCATCGCCTTTCAGCACGCCGGCCATCGCATTTTGCTCTGATCTGGGCCTGATGGCGCTCACTGCTCGTCAGCACGATCCACCGCACAGGTCTCTGCAACTGCAGCACAACAAAGATCAACCATAGCAGAGATATAAGGAATGGGGAGGGGTTGTAGGAACAACAAAAGATGCAGGGTGGTGAAAGCAGAGGGCAGAGCAAGAAACATACACACGATAGAAGGAACACAGAGCACTGAATGGCATGAGACACAGCGGATCAGGCGAGCACGCAGGAACCAGGAGAGGCCGCACCAAGATACCACACACAACTCCACTGTGATAAAAGCAGGAAGGATGACAGCATGGCCCGAAGGCATGTATCACCGCCAGGTGCATCACATGTGACGCACTGACACCCGGGTGGCGCGGAGTCAGCGTGTTCTGGTGGCATGCCCCCAAAAAGCTCCATGTGCCCAGCAAGCCGTGCCGGCCTGGCTGATGCAGGGAAGCAGCAGCCGAAAGCGGGCACCAAGGAGCTCCCCGCAAAAATCAAAGGGAGACACAGCCTGCAGCTGCCACCACCCGCTGCCCCTCCTTGAGCGTGCGGCTGCCCCCACCCACTGGCCCTCCTAGACCGTGTGGCTGCCACCACCCGCTGCCCCTCCTAGAGCGTGCGGCTGTCACACCCGCGTTCCTTCCTTCAGCGTGTGGCTGCCACCTCACCCGCGTTCCTTCCTAGAGCCGCGGCGGCTGCCACCACCCGCTGCTCCCTCCTTCCAGCCGCAAGCGGGGCCAAGCCACCACCCCGCGGCCCTCCTAGAGCAGACGGCGGCTGCCACCACCCGCTGCCCCTCCTTCAGCGCGGCTGCCCCCACCCGCGGCCCCTCCTCAGTGTGCGGCTGCCACCACCCGCTGCCCCTCCTTCAGCCAAGCGGCTGCCACCACCCGCTGCTCCTCCTTCAGCGCGGTGGCTGCCAATTTCTTGATCTTCACAAAGCCCCTCCTCTTCAACCAGGCGCGGGGTTGCCACCAATTCCGCTGCTCCTCCTAGAGCGTGTGGCTGCCACCACCCGCTGCCCCTCCTTCAGCGTGCGGCTGCCACCACCCGCTGCCCCTCCTTCAGCGTGCGGCTGCCACCACCCGCTGCCCCTCCTTCACCGTGCGGCTGCCACCACCCCACTGAGCGCACACTTCGACACGAGGAGCACCCAAAGGACCGACCACCCCATCCAGCGAATCACAACGCGAGCCCGCTGGTGTCCAACGGCGCGTGACGTACGACATGCACACGTGCGCGAGCCACACTCCACACATTCAGAGATCCTCCTCCTTCCTCTGAGCTCGCACGCACGCATGTCGATTACTCAGCAGGAAAACCGCCTCTTCCAAACATGGATAAGGGCTGCGTGGCAAAGGCAAGCTGGAGCGAGCAGCAGGGTCCAGCATCGCACCTCAGCCTCTGCCGGTTTCTCCTCGCCTTCTCCCCCTTCCTCCCCCTTAGTCTGCTTATCCAAGTCGGCCTCTGTAATTTCCTGCGCATCTTGACCTGTCGGGAAGCTCCCAGCCAGCGAGCTCAGTACACAGTAGCTGGGCGGACTAAATGACGCACAGAGGGTCCGGCTGCGCCGTGAAAGGCCGTTACACAGGGCCGGCAAGGGGTGAAAAAGACGAGGGCGAAATAGTTGGGGGCACCAAGTTCATCCATCGAGTTTAGTTTTGCAGTTGTCGACCTTTTCAGTTTCTTCTTCGGCTTCTTCAGCTGGGCGCGGAGGTACGGGTTTCGCATGAGGATCCAGAAGGCCACCATCAGGTGCTCCGCCACCTACGTCCTCCCCGGATATCCCATGCCCACGTGTTACAGCTGCATCGCCGTGCGCAGAGCTCAGGTGTCCTGCCGGCTTGTCATCCTCGTGCGCAGAGCTCAGGTGTCCTGCCGGCTTGTCATCCTCGTGCGCAGAGCTCAGGTGTCCTGCCGGCTTGTCATCCGTAAGAGCCAGGTGTGCTGCCGCTTGTCATCCTGCGTGAGCTCAGGTGGCGCTGGCTTGTCATCCGTGCGCAGAGCTCAGGTGTGCTGCCGGCTTGTCATCCTCGTGCGCAGAGCTCAGGTGTGCTGCCGGCTTGTCATCCTCGTGCGCAGAGCTCAGGTGTGCTGCCGGCTTGTCATCCTCGTGCGCAGAGCTCAGGTGTGCTGCCGGCTTGTCATCCTCGTGCGCAGAGCTCAGGTGTGCTGCCGGCTTGTCATCCTCGTGCGCAGAGCTCAGGTGTGCTGCCGGCTTGTCATCCTCGTGCGCAGAGCTCAGGTGTGCTGCCGGCTTGTCATCCTCGTGCGCAGAGCTCAGGTGTGCTGCCGGCTTGTCATCCCCGTGCGCAGAGCTCAGGTGTGCTGCCGGCTTGTCTACAGCAAGCCATGCATATGCCGTGGCACTGATTCAAAGGTGAAGCACCAAGGCATGTACGCAAGGCTTCCATCACCGCACTTGGTGTGGAAATGGGTTTGGAATCTCTGTGGCGACGGATCTCAATTCTGACTGACATCAATTCTATCCGGGCGCACATCCCAGTACGTCACCACCTTGCTCTCCTCCACCTTGTGTCGAAGCCAGTGTGTGCTCTACAGACGCCCGACGTCGTGATCCACATCACAACAGCATGCCTGCTGCTGCAGTAAGCACGAGCCTCCAGGCAGCTGTCTTCAGAGGTTGCCTCACCTTGGCCGATCCAGCACCCTCCAAGAACTCCAGAAGCTTCTCAAGCATCTGCGCGCAGGCACCAGCCCCCCTCCAGCCGCCCTCAAGGCAAGTAGCCGCCAGCTGTCAAGCATCTCCAGGCAGCCGCAGCCCCCGAGCTCCCGAGAAGCGGTCATCTTCTGAAAGCCCACCTGCCCTCGCTTTCGCCCGCCCGCCCTCTCCCAGTCTCACGACCTCTCTGCCAGCAAGAGCGCGCCGCACAAGGGGAACTCGCGGGCAAGCAACCGCGCAGGTTGGTCAGATGACGGGAAGGATCGCGGGTGGCTTCAAGGAAGCATCGCCACAGGGCCAACTCGGGCGTACTCCACGTGCTGTGCGTGGGAGGCACTCTTAACTCCACATGCGGTACGTGGCAGAGGCATTCTTAACCCTTCCACCCACCCCGTTGAAGAGAGTCCCGATGGAGCGGGGCTCCTGAGGCGCCTGCAGGTGCAAGGGGAGGGGGTGCGCCTTCCGAGCACAGTCCAAGAGTTTGCTCCGCATCGCCGGCCAATCGCCTCGCCTACCGCCCCCGCTATTCCCCTAGAGCTCCGCGCGGTCCCCCCCCAGACTCCGCTGCACACCCATTGCAGAGCTCGATGCACGCCAGCTCCATTGCGAGAGCGTGAACGGGCGCGCACCCATGGCTCGATCTCAGACGTGGCCATCGTCGACATGAGCATCATGGCCACGGCGCCGCACTCGCCAATCAACTGGTGAGCCACGGGGTTGCTAGCGGGGTACGACATTGCGGCCATCACCTCATGGAATGCGCCCGCCTGCCCAACGAGGCCCCACGGAAGTCCCCTCATCCTTCCAACATCAATCCCGGAGCCATCGCCCTGACGTAGCGACATAGTGACGTAGCGACCTGAGGCGGGATGGCGCCCATGCGTATCCAACCAAGCCTCCACAGAGACCTGCAGGTCAGGCTGCATCGCGTGCGGGGGAAGCCGCACGCGACGTGCACGCGGCAGCACGGCCAGCCAGAGGATGCGCTGGGCCGAGGGGGCACCTTCAGAAGCTTCACACGGTAATACCCAAAAAAGCAGTCATCGCCTTTTTGGTCTTTCGGGTGCGTACAGATCAGAGCGATGCCTGCATGCCAGGAGACCGGGTCAGCTCTTGCACCCGGGCCCGCCATGCCTGCCATGGCGCTTCCATCCAGCGCGCAATCGCCAAGATCGGACGGTGCAAAATGACGGTCCGGTTCCGCAGCTCGCGTCCCCCGCGTGCGGCCAGACTGCGCACACCCTGCTCGCTCCTCTGAGCAATCGGCTGTGGATGGAGCTCTCCTGCGTTTCTTCACAGATCCGCGCGGACTCACCAAACCTGCGCTGCAAGGAGGCGTCGCCGGGGAGCCGGTCCATCCTGCCGGGGATGCCAGAACTTTGCGGTGGGCAAATGAATTCAAGCAGAGCGTCCCCTCGCTGGGCCAACCTGTGATTGCCGCAGCGCGGATCAGGCCTTCATCGTCGTACTCCTCTTTGAATGCGATCATCTCCAGCAGCGTTCTGTAGGCGCGCCCCCCCCGCCCCGCCCGCCGCTGGCATTCTCACCACGAATCCCCGCTTGCTCTGAATGCATCAGGCGCCACGTCATCCTTGATGCAGTCATTGGTAAGGTCTTCACACATTCGTCAGCGCCCTCCTGGAGACACGAGGGGCTCTGAGCTCGCTACACCCAGCCCATCAGCAGCTGCTGGATGTGGTGTGACCGAAGCACGCTCTGCACAGAGAATCCCGGTTCGCCACAGGGGGGCGCCGCAGTGAAAGCGATGAAATCAAACTGAAGAGGATCGTTGGCAGGTCGCGTGCAACGGAGAACAGCAGAAAGCCGAGAGAGCGCCTACGCAGCAGAGCCGAGGTCGTCGACTTTGTCTTCACCCCCCATGACGAGCCGCGCGGTGTCATTAGTGATCGTCAGGCAGCTGATCGAGCAGGCGATGGCGAAGCTGACTGCGCAGGTGTCACTCTGCGCTCCAGCATCCAGTACCACACACCGCCGAGCGCCAAACTCCCGTCAGAAGGCGAGGCTCTAGCCTCAGGCCCCCCAGCACCTCGCCAGTATCCATGGGTTGCACACAGCGAGACAGCGCTCAGCAGCCCCGAAAGAAGCCTTTTTGAAATGCGCATCACTCCGGGGACGTGGTAGTGCAGGGCAGTGCAGGGCTGGGCAGACGCACGTTCATCCCTTCCTTGATCGTGACGTGATCGCAGTGTTTCGCGCGCACTCCCAAATGTGCGATCTGCTGCGCGCTCGCCATGCTCAGCTTCGTCCCCTCCGCCAGCTCGTACACACCCAAGCCGTAGCAGCCTCCCCACAAGCACTGGCCCACCACCGAGCGCTCCTCTCAGCATCTCTCCCAAATATAAAGATACTCAATGTAGCGAGGACCATTGTAAAAACATGCCTCATAGCTGGATTTCCAAAACAAAGGCGTCGTGTGCGACAAGGACCGTTGGATCTCCGAGCATCATAACAGGAACTGCTGGATCTCCAAGCATCATAACAAGGACCATTGGATCTCCAAGCATCGTAGCAATGACCCCCGGAGTTCCCTCCCTGCAGTATAGCATGGTGTAGCATTATGCGCCCGGACCAGGCCGCGGAGTTCGACAGAACACCAGAGCTTCTACACCGAATTTCACATCAGCGTGCCTCCTTGTATGAGGTTACTTTCCGGGTGCACGGAGTTTGCCCTCAGAGTGGAAGTTAGATCCGTCGAGAAGGGCCACAGTGCCCGCCCTTGCCGCAAGCTCACTATGCATCTGCTGTTGACAGCGCGCCGCTGCGCGCCGCTGGTGTTGATAGCGTTCTTCAACGATGGCATGTCATTCCGCCGGGTCACAGATGTGCACACACGCAAATACGCGCTGCAGGGTGCACACTCTAGGCAGCCAGAGGAGCGGCAGAAGAAGCTACTCACGTAGGCCATCCCTTCGTTGATGTGCGTCAGCTCCTTGAATTCAGTTGCCTGCTCAGACAAGGTGTCATGACAAATCAGGGCAGCATCATCCTTCGGCAACCCCGAAAATGCAGCCAACAGGGCTCGCGAAGTACCCCTGAAGCTCGCGTGCGCGGGACAGAAGAGCCCCGAAAGTGACGTGGGCGCCGGGCGTGAGCACGTGGCACTCTCACGGCAAAATCACAGTGGTAGATGTGCCTGAATGCCCATGCCGGTTTTTGCCGCTCAAATGCAGCGGATGCGCCAAACATTTCCTGGATCGCTTCCAGTGCGAAGTACAGCGGTGCGGGCGGAGAGTCGAGCCAGATGACAGCAGATGGACCGTGGGCGCACATCCTTGAAGGATTTCTTCTCCATCATTCCCAGAATCTCGTCCATTGTTGCTATAGCCAGCTCCACCATCGGACCCACAGTACCAGTCTTGCACAACTCCTTCATGGCCTCGTCATCAATCGCGTATTGCGTCAATATTGCGGCCGCGCACCGCTTCAGCTGCAGCGGGCACACCAAAACAGTGAGCGGGATGGCAAGTCCTGCCCGGAGGCGTCCGCATATCGACGGCTGAGAAGCCCTTGAATCAGGATAGCCTGCGCCTGGTGATTCCAGGAAACAAACCACCCCTGGAAACACCTAACCCTGAATCAAGAAACGGCCTCAGTGGAGAAAGAAGGGGGGCGCTTTGGGGGGGCCACCTTGAGAGCACTTGGCCCCTCGGATTTGACCAGAGCCAGCACTTTCTTGAATGCGCCGTTCTGCACAATCAGAAGGCGCACGGAGGCGTCTCGGATGCAGATGTTCGCAATGGCTTGGCCGGCAACCATACGGCGCCATTCTGTGTACTGGGCATCGTATCCTTCCAGGAGATCCGTTAGTTTGAAGAGAATGTTCAGCTTCGGGTCCTCCTCCATCAGCAGCTTGCGGCACTGCCGATCGACAACACTAGTTGCGAGGGCTCCCAGCGCCCGGCCCTGCCAGGAAAGAAGTGTCCCCCTCCGCCCGCATCCACACACCTCACAGGCCCCTCCGATGACCTCGAGCCAGCGAGAGAAGAGACAGCGCCGTGATGAGTTCCTAGCTGAAACCGCGATGCTACGAGGACGCGCGAAGGCGGTGTAATGCGGCAAAAGTGTGGCGCTGCTGTTTACTAGGCTTGAAGCGCCCGTGCAAAGATGTGCCAAAACTGCTCAACCACTGATAGACTGCGGGATGTGCCTGGAGCAAGTCGCGCTGTTCCGCAGACAGCATGCCCTTCTCCAGCTTCTCCCCCTCCGCTGGCACCTTCATCGCAAGCGACTTCTTCAGAACCTCCAGTAGCGCTACTGTGCAGCCGGCATGGGCCAAGCTCCTGCCGCCCCCCACAAGCACCACCGACCCTTCAGCCTTCAGCCCCCTGCCAAACCTTGACACCTTGTGACGTTGCCGTTAGAAACTAGAGCGGCGGCCAGAAGAACCGCGCTCCTACCAGGAGCGTAGGAGCGCCGGATGTGCTGCAAGGGCCACAAGACTGAACTTTCACAAGTCACAGTCACAGGCAGGCCGCCTCTCAATCCCCGCACAGCGAGGGCAGGCGCCATGCGATAGCACAAGGAGGAGTCCTTTCACGCACCTACGCGGGGTGGAGGAGACGTTAGCCGACCACACGGCAGCAATCGCCACCACAGCGGTAGTCACACGTGGATTGGTCACTTGAGGTACAAGCGTTGCAAGCACCTGTGCGTATCCGAAAACCGTTGACACCACCGCACCATCGCGAGCCTTCCTCCTGGTTCATCTCGATAAGGCTCTGACTGGGGAGCACGAATCTTGACCGGGGACGGGATGCAGAAAGAGATAAATTAAGGTGGACAACGTTTTGCATGCTACCGCGAAAGCCATCAACTCGGCTTTGCTCAGCACACTGCACTCCCTCGGCCCTTGGTGCAGCAAGCCCCTCGGCCCTCGGTGCAGCAAGCCCCTCGGCCCTTGGTGCAGCAAGCCCCTCGGCCCTTGGTGCAGCAAGCCCCTCGGCCCTGAGCCTCGGACGCCCTCGTCTCCTCTTGGTGCCGCATGCTACGTTAGCTGTGCTATTGGCTGCGCTTAGGCGCTGCAGTATGAGCCGCCCTGCAGCTTGGAGCTGGCCGGCTCGCGAGAAACAAGATGGGAGTGAAATGAAACGTGCTGCAAGCTGTGCTGCCAACAGTTCTGCCAACAGTAGCATCCAAGCACAGTGCCACCGCAGCACCTTCCGAGCATCGCTGCCCTCCGTGCAGGCAATGTGAGGCGTGCTTGAGTGCACATGGAGAATATCCGCTGGTACAGCACCCGCAAGCAACACAAGTGAGAAACTTATGTTGGGCGAGAGCTGCTGTATGCGGCGCACACCGCATCGGAGAAGTCCTGATGGAACTCCTTGTTTGTGAAGAGCTCCCAGAGGCCGTGCGCCCCCTCGTACTGCAACTTAGGCTCCTTCTCGTCTTGCCATCTGAGCTTATAGGCAAGAAATTCAGAGGTCTTCGCCTGCCACCGCCGCAGCCGAAAAGGTCTAAGCACTTCTTCGGTAGTCTAAGGGTTCATCGAAAAAGCTGGCGGAGCACATCCTGTAGCCTGAAGGCTTAGCCACCACCGTGACAGACAAGGGCAGGTCACCCCCGCCAGGTTAGCGACATATACCTAAAGAAAGGATACCTGCAAAGCCGGCGAGGGATGCACAGCAGGACGCAGCCAAACAGCGAAAGCGGCGGAAAACAGAGCTCGAGAGAGGGGACAGACGGGAGGGCACAGACCCTGCGGGTGGCAGGGGACCAGGGCTGATCCGCTATTAGCTTTTTCCAGGCGGTGTCATTCTGGACGGCATGGAGGGGTTCGGAGAAGTCGATGGGGAACTCATCCTCTTCGCCTTCTTTCACCTCGGGTGGCTGCATAAGGCGAGGAACACCCACGAGCTTTGATCTCTCGCCACGGTTCCACCGTAGAAAAGGGAGAAGGTTTAAATTCTAAGGTCCCAGAGAATGGGCAGGTCGACGCGTGCACCGCGGTTTACATCTGCGCGCGCTGAGAAGGGCCTCGTAACAGGTGGGACAAAGAGGTCAGGGACAAGTTGACAACAAAGTGTGCTTGGACGCATGACAGGACACAAAATCAACATCGGCAGAACGCGAAATTGTATTTTTGTGGCACGTACGCAGAAACATAAATATCTCCGTGACTCACAATCGCGATGTGCCTCGCTGGAGTCCAATTTTAGGGCGCCAAGATGGCCAAAGCAAAAACACATAATGATTTTCGAAAAATGCTCTAGCCTAACTTAAAGTAAACGAAGGTGCACACACTTCGGGGATGCCCCAGCAGTGGCCCTGAACTGTCACTATGTCCTGCGAGGTCATGCGGGCCTACTGTGCAGGTCTTGGCGCGAGGAGACCTTCATGCGCTTATCGTAAAACAAGTTCACGTTGTAAAGATGCAGAACTAGCCCCCAGTACATGCCGGTGACTCGAGTCACTTTGTAGCCGTTCTCTTCGGTCACCGTCGTGTTCTGGCCGGCTGCAGCACCCGAGGCCATAGCGCGTCAGCCTCCTTGACGCTCATTTCAGGAACGTCGAACATGTTCAACAAGCACAGCTCAATTGGGACCCAGGTCCTCGAGCTTAAACTTGGACCCAGGTCCTCGAACGCCACAAACCCACATTCCTCGGAGCAGGCAAACCCCAGGCAGGTCCACAACGTGCAGGGCCACCTTATATAACACCTAAGTGTAGAACTTGATGCCACGCAACTTGGCGCGGCCAAGCACGTGCCAACGAGGAGGCCCAGCTTCGGGTTGGAGTGCCTCTCCCAGGAAGGGCCTACCCGCAGGGTACCTTCACTGGCGCAAGGAAGGAGAAAACCCCACAGAACATGCAGAAGGGACCACGCAGGTTCTCGAAGCAGCTTCCTTGGAAGGCCAAGGGGCCCTCTTCTCCCGGTCGTCAGTAAACGTCTTCAGGGGAGGAGACCGACGCCTAGGAGTAGAAAACAAGGCGCAGGCCGCGAGCAGAACTGCTCTCTACAGCGACATCTCCACGCATGGCGAAGGCTAGGCCGGGCTGCCAGGAGGAGGTAGCGGCGTTGCACCTGCGAGCTCCCACTTGGACGGATCCACCCCGAAAATGCGGCCGACAATCTTCATATACTCGTCCAGTGTGTCCATGGTGATGTCGCCGGTTTTCACGCCCATAAAGAAGGCCAGCTTCCTGCCCCAGAATAGGCGCGCGCCAGCCACCCACCGGCCCGCCAGGACGTCACAGCAACACCCATCGGCCCGCCAGAACGTCACAGCAACACCCACAAATTTGTAGAGCGCACGGCCATAGCACGGTGTCAAGCGTAGGCAAACGCTGCTCTCAACGAGTTCCCTTGGCAAACGCCCAGCGCGGAAACCGCCGACGCGAAGGAACGAGAGAAATCCCGGTCAACCCTCGCGGACACCATTTTTGCAAGAGAAGCGAAGTTTAGGATTGGCCACGAATATCAGTAACTGCAACCGGTATTTCGGCTGGCCCTCGACTCTGCAGAGACGAGTCCGGCCGTCTACGTTCACGACCAGTAAATTCCACGGAAGGCGAGGCTCTCCTCCATTAGGAAACAGACCAGGTCCCAACCAGGTCCCAACCAGGTCCAGGCATTTTCTAATCGCCTGCCGCACTTCAAACGAGCGGCTTGCGGGGTGTGCGCAACGAAGGACGCTAAGGATGTCTGAGCGATGGCAACAGGAAGCTAAATCGCACGATTTGGCAATTAATAACGGTTACTGCATTACGCCCTTCATTTCACCAGTCAGCTGCGGTGTGAAGGCCCATAAGCAGGCGAACTAACATCTCCCAGTATAAAGACCGAGGCAACACAAGCAGCACTCAGCGGGCAGTTCACTGAGGTACTCTTTGATACACTTCTTGGAATGTCAATGCATCGGCAGAAGTGAAGTCGCGGAGGGCTTTACCTCTTCGCTTTGGCGAGCTTTTTCATACCCGTCGACTTGCGCTGAATGGGAATTTCGCATTCCTACACGATTGCCGTGCAGGATGGTCAGTAAAGTTTTGGAGACGGTACTATGAAGGGAGCACCTCGGACAGATACAGCAGCAAAAGGCCACAGCTTTGGGCAGTTAAATTGTGGGGCTTTTTCAGATTTTGGGTGAAAGATAAGAACGCTAACGTGCGCAGCAGAAAATTCTTTAGCGCCTGCAAGGATAATCTACTCGGGCTGGAGGGTGCGCTAAGTTCCTCGGCGACACGGCCCCCATGCAGAAGACAGGCCCCCATTAACATCTCGCGCATGCACTGTGGACCAGGCTAAAGATGGCAGAGGCCTTCGACAGGCTGGCGCGCAAGACGCAGTCAAATACTGAAAAACAGAAACTTGCGGTCTGTTCGCACAACAGCTTCAGACCAGACACTTTTGGGCTACTAAATAAGTAAATATTCAACGCAAAAGTTCCTGCATGTGGCAACCCACCACGAGGTCTTCTCCTGGCTTGGCGGCGATCGCTGACTCAATATCCATACCATGGTGAAGGCGAAAGTTCGCTGTGAATATCGGATAGATGGGCATGCTGATACCCCTTTTTCACACACTGCGTACACGGATTCCAACACAAGGTCAATTGCTCACCACGTGCTCACGAGGAAGTGAATTCAGCGCATGCGTGCCTGTAACATTTCTTCAAAGAGAGGGAAACCCATGGCTTTCTTTTATCTAGGGGAACGTGGAGCAGAATCAAAGGTGCAGAACGAATCCGACCTCTTTGAAATCGGAACCGTTTGGAACACCTTTCCTTTTATGTAAACTCTGGACAGCGTTGTGGTAACATAACGAATGAAGAAAGTTGCGAAGAAGGAAAACCAATATTTCAAACGGGAAACAGTGGGGTACGGCCCGAACACGCTTGTACAAACCTGAGTCGTTCCTCTGTAAAATTTTCGCTGTTGGGGCAATTTAGCCACCCGCGTGTCAGCTTTAAGTCATCGCAAGGAACTTATCTCAAGACGTTCAATCACGACTTGGTCCAGTAACATTGACGCCAAATAGTTTTCAGAAACATTAAATAGTCACCCAATATGCCAACGGATTTCCTTTTGGAAACTGGGGACAGCAAAGTCCGCTTTCTCTTTCATGCCACATCCAACTTTATCGCTCAGAGGCTGAAAGGGCAGCTTCTCTGGGTAGATAGTATAAGACGTGTCCCTGAATTATTCTGTAAAATCCTCGCTGTGTGGGATATCGCTGTGGATGCTAAAGCCAAGATTTACAAGCTGAGCTGTGGGACAGCGGGAGTTCGTTTCCTTTATAGTCTGCAGTCTCACCATCGACGATCATGCTCCAACAAGGTGGACACAACAAGCAGAGACGAGGCGAGGCTCGAGGGCGAGGGGCAAATCCGGCAAGTCATTCTTTTTATTACGTTTTTAGTTTGCGGTCACACTCACTCAATCCAAGGGGCATAGAATATAGGGGGTACGTGAACGTACAAGTGGGGAAAAATCAATCTCAAAGCACAATACAAAATGTGATGCGGGCAATGAATAGGTTCTATTTTGCAATTATGAATTAAGGGTAGGCGTCTCAGGGTGCACGTTCTCGAGAATTAAAAAATATTACAATTAGAGAGGTTCCGCAAAAAAGGCATCTTTCATTTTCCGAGACCAAAAAACGGTGCCACGTCGGATTTCTTGTCGAGTCACTTCTTGGGTCAGGGAATCTTTCAGTCCGAGTCCCGCAAAAAACGCGAAATACATTTTTCGTGTGAAACAGTCCGCAGTCGCAGGGTCAATTCTCCGAAGTCTTTTGAGTTTGCACTGCACTGCAGCAGCATGTCGATGTGCACACGAGAGCGAGCCCCCACACAAAGACCAAAGAGCATCTTTTGGGAGCCAAAATCCGTCACTGTATAAACGGTCATTCGAAAAAATGACGGAGATTTTAGCAACGGAGCCGCGGGATCGGAAATTCAGGGTTTGGGCATCACTTCGTGACCGCAAAAATCATTTTTTCCGCTCGGGGTCTTTTCAGACCTACTGGTATGCGTCTAAGGAAGCATATCGGTAGGTGTATGCTGTTCAGTTGTTGTAAAGTTGCAAGAACTGAAGCAAATCTTAGAATTGCGTGTGATTTGGTTCGCTCAACCCTCCGAACGCTCAATCGAGCATCCGCTATACCCCACCCGCTCGTGGGGTATATCGGATGAGTGCAATCGATGCGCAAGTGCCTCAGCATTCCAAAACCGTACCTATTTTGTTAATACGGGCAGCGAGGCGAAAGTTATAGGGGCGAATCCCTGGGCGAATCCCTTTTTACGTGAAAACATATATCCCGCAACCGGGCGCAAGTAGCCCGCTTGAGTGGATTCTGAAAATGTAAAGAATGCGTTAGCTGATCCTCAGATTGTTGGTACCTACTTGGTACTAACAGTCTTGGTATCATCACTTGATGCATACACATGCTTAGTACCATGTTTTTCATGTAATATACACGGTCAAACAAGCAGTGAGACTCAGCCCGTAAGTTTTGCGAGAGAGGAATAAACGCTTACTCAGCGAAGAAAAACCAGAACGGCAAAATCGGGAAAATCGAACGACTGAAATTCGCGATCTGCCATCGTGGACGATTTCTGAACCGTTCCCCGATTTATAGCTCCGTTGCATTCAGGAGGGCCATTCTCCGTCATTTTTTCGAATGAGCGTTTGTATGAAGGAAGCGCACGCGTGATTTTCATCGGTTTTCTAATCAGCTGCGGCTACATAGCAAGGCTTTATATCGATATTTCCGATAACCGATACTATCGATATATCGTATTTATCGCCGATTATCGGATTGCGATATCAAACTATCGATTGTGCAGGTTTTGGTGCTCCATATTTAATTCATAACAAATTACAAATAAATGCCCCAATAATCGATTATTTATCGATTGTGCCGATTATCGATACCAGTTTTCGGATATCGGATACTATCGATACCGAAAAATGAAACCGATATAGAGCCCTGCTACATAGCCCAGCTTGCATGACACATATGACACATATGTGAATGGAACCCGGCCGGTGCATGGGTCAGCCCACCGAAAGATTGCCGGGTTGCGACGACCATCCAGTCATCATGGTCTCTGATCTTGGACAGGGCATCCGCCCGGGCCTCAAACTCCCTGGGCATCCAAAGGGAGGACAAAACCACCCCGTGGTCAGCACAGAAATCATGCACCGCTAAAGAGCCAGCTCCTGAAGCTCCTGATGCCTGCTGCCAGACTCAATGACAAAATGCACAGCCTGGTTGTCACAAATGACAAGCACCCTCTTCCCTCTCAGCCTGCCTGCCACATCAAATGCTCGGAGAGAGTCAAAAATGCCCCTGAGCTCCCTGAGCGTGGATGACTTCAGTCTGTCTGACATGGTCAGATAACTGTGGCCAAGCAGCTCAGGTCCCCCAAAGGACTGCTCCAGCCAGGAACCCCATGCGGCCACCTCAGAGGTGTCCGCATGGACTGTCTCCAGCTGGAGCCCCGCCCCCCTGGGCTCCCAAATGCCTCTCTGGCAAGGCTCTATATCGATATTTCCGATAACCGATACTATCGATATATCGTATTTATCGCCGATTATCGGATTGCAATGTCTGACTATCGATTGTACAGGTTTTGGTGTTCCATATTTAATTTATAACAAATTACATATAAATGTCCAAGTAATCGATTATTTATCGATTGTGCCGATTATCGATACCGTTTTTCGGATATCGGATTGTATCGATACCGAAAAACCAAACCGATATAGAGCCTTGCTCTCTGGTGCCTACGAAAGCCGTCTGTCAGCCAGAACTCAAGCTTTGTCCGGAGAGCATCAGTACCCGGGACATGAGAAGCCCACGAGCCCCAAGTCAGGGTGTCAGCTATGAGTACTGCCGCCGCCCTAGCATACAGCCTGGTGACACCCCCTAGTACAAACCATTGTGCATTAACTAAGCCTGCAAACTTAGCCACAAGCCTCAGAGGCAACCTATGAAATAGCCTCAACAAGTCTGACACACATGCACGGATCTTGCTCAGAGCCTTCTCAGGCACGAACAAGACCCCCCCCTCCAGGTTTATGCCTATGCCTATATGCACAAGGGCCCGTGTGAAAAACAGCTGAGACTTGAGCTCAGACACGAGCCAGCCTGCCTCCCGTACGTCCCGCATAATACGGGACAGCACAACCAAAGCCGAGGGGTCCGTGAGAGTAGGAGCCCTCACAGCAAAAGCAAAATCGTCCACGTAGGGGTGCACACGGAACCCGAGACCCCGCCACTTACCTACGAGCTCCTTGTTGATCTTCGTAAACACCCAGCAAGCTGGGGCTAGACCAAAAGGCAGCACACAAAACTCAAAGAATCTACCCTGCCACTCAACAACGACATAGGTACGAGACATCTCGTGGAGGTCAACGTGGTAGTACCCTGACTTATAGTCAAAGTAAAACAACCCATCATCCTGACGGGGAAGCTGATTTCCCCCCCACTGTATGGGGGCCTGCTTCTCCCTATTTCACCCCTCGCCGTGTGTGTGACGTGTGACACCCAGTTAGCCGTGACACCGATCCGTGACCTACCAGTTAGCCTGCTAGCTAGACTAACTTATTCAGTTTATGTTATCACCGTTCCGAGCACCCGGCCCTGCGTGTTTTCTGTGCTTTACTGCTAATATATTCACCCGTTACGAATATATTACCAGATCATTCTTCCTATAAGGTTATCGGTCCCGTACCGCGCTAGTGGTGCTCACAACATTTTACTCGCTTCGGCCTCATCACCGATTCTACATCCGTACTTATCCGTTCTAATCCGTCAGCGGTTTAAAGACATCTCCGTTACCGTCTTTACCCGTTCGAGTACTCCGCCTACCGTTTGTGATTGGTGGTTTACTTTTCCGTTCAATCCGTTCTTATCCGTTACCACTTTTGCCGAAATTCTGGCATCTTACTTCGTTCTTATCCGTCAGCGGTGTGAAGACATCTCCGTTACCGTCTTTGCCCGTTCGAGTACTCCGCCTACCGTTTGTGATTGGTGGTTTACTTTGCCGTTCAAATCCGTTCTTATCCGTTCCAACTTTTACCGTAATTCTGGCATCCTACTTCGTTCCAGGCATGTCTCCCCAACGTCCTTCGACACTCTTGCCAGCAGCGCCTCTGCTGCCGGGTAACTGGTTTACCGTATGACTTTTTTGACCTCACCGCCGTGTTCCTCGTCAAAATCTACCCCAATTTGACTTTTTCATCGTTCGATTTGGTTATTTTTGGCGAAAGTTACGTTTTCGTTTGGGAACCCTAAGTGTTGGGCTCCAGATTTTCCAGCTTACAGCGGCCATGGCTTCGTGTCGTCAGCGTTCGCGCATTTCTGCAGTTGCCTCCGCGCTGCGGGTGATTCGACTACGAGAACTTACCCCTGGCTACGATCTGGTGGTGTCTGGTGGTGCTTATGCACCAGACACCAAAATCGAGTCCATCAACCACATCGTCGACATGAGCTTTGACCACTACGAGCTCACCCCGCAGCATCCTCCACTCTTCCCTCCACCCTGCGTGCCCCTTGGCCACTGCCTGGTGGTGTTTAGTGGTGTTGCAGCCCTCATCCCGCCGCTTTTCCTCTCTGCTTTCGCACTTATGTGCGGCAGAGTGGAGCCTCACCGCATTTTCCACCTTCCACCTCCCTATCCCCTCTTCAGCGACGCATTCGCTCTGGTGGTGCCAGGCCGCTTTTGGCTTTGGCACCGCGTGGGCATTGGCTGATTCATCGTTTTCGTGGCGCTCGAGGACTTCTGCAATCGAGAACTCCGCCGCCGCCATTCCGCAATCACGTCGCGGCTTGTAGATGCTTGCCTTGATGTGCAAAGACCGTAGAGCGGGACTAGCCCGCCTAGCCTGTTTATATGTCTCTTAGATGCCTAGGCAGCGCCCATGCACGGATGTGCTTCTAGCTGGGTTGAAAAAGGCCCCCTCGGCCTGGACATTAAGTGACATTGAGTTTAGGTTTTAGGGTTTGCTTGCTTCGGGATGTCCACTCACACCTTCGGGGTGAGGTGGTGTCACGGGGAAGCTGATTTCCCCCCCACTGTATGGGGGCCTGCTTCTCCCTGTTTCACCCCTCGCCGTGTGTGTGACGTGTGACACCCAGTTAGCCGTGACACCGATCCGTGACCTACCAGTTAGCCTGCTAGCTAGACTAACTTATTCAATTTATGTTATCCCCGTTCCGAGCACCCGGCCCTGCGTGTTTTTTGTGCTTTACTGCTAATATATTCACCCGTTACGAATATATTACCAGATCATTCTTCCTATAACATCCTTCCTAAGCAGGTCTACAAAAGGCTGAAGGTGTTCATACTTGAACTTAGGAAAGATCAGAAAGGCATTGAGCCACTTACCGTTGAAGATCAGCCGTAATTTGTCCCGAGAGTCGACCACCATTAAAGGTAGGACAACCCGCGGCTTGCTGGACACCTCTCTCAAGGCGCCCATAAGCACACACTCCTGCACAGCGTCAGTGACAAAGGCAGTGTGCCTAACAGCAGACACGTGATTCGGCAGGTGCACTCGGGGCGGAGCCCTGCCATCCTTAAACTTCAAGTTAAATCCTCTCACAATCCAAGACATAACGTACGAAGAGCGGACGAAGGTCCTCCAAAAAGAGGCTCGTTCCCTAAGTCTACCCGCAACACGGGGCACAGGAACGTCCTGCTCACACAAGGGTACGCGGCCTCGCCAATCTCTTCCTCAGACAATTCAAGACCTGAAACACAAGGAAACAACAAGCCCGCGGGCCAAAAGTTCATTACAATTTAGGGTTTCGTCCCCAAAAGTTACATTTAAGTTGGGCATTCCACCTCAACTGCAAAGCATTCCGCTAAGCACATTGTTCTAGCCATCGTGGCTCTACATTCTCACAGTTCAACGGTCCGTGCCTCTGCCACGGCCTCTGCCGGCTGGGCGCGGCTGCGAGCATTGGTTTTGGTGGTGCCCCCATTCATTACAATTCCAGCATTGGAGCTGGCTGCCTGAACAGGCGGCGGTGGCGGAGGCGCTCCAGGAGCAGTCGGACGAGACACAGCATAGGCACCCCTGCCTAGGCCCTTTGTTCGCCCCTTGGCAGCCGCAGCTTGCGCAGCGTGCATCTTCTCTGCCTTAACTTCCTTTTCAGCCTTGCGCATTAACTTTTCGTCTTCCTCATCCTCAGCGTACGACTTACGCTCTAGCTTCTCGCAGATTTTCCAGCCCACTTCAGGGCCTTTGTCCGAAACCAAGGCCAAAATTTTAGCGCGCGCCTTGGCGCGTGCCACACCTTTCTCCGCTGTCTCAGACAAGAATTCTGCTGGATTCAGTGACCCGTAGGTCATAACTATTCTGACTCCCGTTAGCTGTACCAGTACTCGTACAGTACTAGGTGACAGATCCCTAGGTCACAGACACGAGACACCTTATATTCGTTTATCTTTATAATCAGTTTACACTTGTATGAAAACTATTCAGTGACCGCCCCGATATAATACGTTATATTATATCTCACAGGTTATGGGGTATTACCCCGCTTTTATCACTGCTGACTTTGCCATGATTGGCTAAGCTTTTCCGCTTGGCGGGGCGTTGGGGCCTCGCGAGATGTTGAATTGGCCACTTTAGGGCGCGCGGTTTGCGCTATGTTGCGGTGAGATTGCGAGTTGGGATTTTCGGCAACTTCTTCGGGTGTCCGCGTTGGATTTTGTTTTAGACTGGGCTTGATCACCCCTGTCAACAACTCCTTGGCCGCCGCGTATTCGACTTCGTGGATTTCGTTCGACCCCTTCTTCTCCTCACTCCGCAACTGCATTACGGTCGCCCGCCACCTTACAATTTGACACTCGCCTTTTCCCCAACCCCCCTCCTATAGGAATTTATTCTGATGACTTCATCCTCAGTTGGAACACCGGCCATGGGCGCTAGAATGCGCCTAGATTCAATTTTTGCTAGGAACGTGGGTGCTCGCTACAAGAGCACCCCGCAGTCAGCGAATGTCGCACTCGCTGCTGCTGACAGGACACGCAGCAATGCCGTTTTACAATCGTCTTGGGACATTGCCGTTGTGAAGCGTGTTGCGAAGGACACCTTAGGTACTAAGGCGTCCTCATTTTCCGGAAGTGAACCTCATCGACAACTTCTTTGGGATTCCTTGGTTACTGCCTTGGAGGCATCGTTTGTCAACAAGGACAACGCCAACGAGGACATCTTTGACCTCGTGGACGTCACCAAGGAGGTTCACCCGATCTTCAACGACATTTTACTTCGTGCGTTGGTCTCTTTGACGACGCCACACTCTCCAGCTCGAAGGTGGGTTGACGCTTCCGCTCGGATCTCTCCGCGCGACGGTAAGCGTGCCCTTCTGGAAATCACCAAGCGGCTGCTGCCACCTGGGCATCGGCCGCTCCGCCATCACGAAGAGCTCTTGAGCATTTCTTTTGGTTCGTCTGTTGACCCTGAGCCCTTGGTCGCGCAATTTGACGAATGCCTGAAGGCTATCGCGGCGAGCGGAGCGGGTCCCCTGGACGACGAAGCCGCCAAGAGACAGCTCCTGGCGGCACTGGACGCCGAATTTTACAAAGAGGTAATTACACCGCTCCGCCTGGACACCGAGTTGGCGAAGGTGAGCATCGAGGAGGTGTACACTCACGTTCTAGAGGTGTGGTGGAGTGCGAACCCTAATGGCCCTCCCACCCGCCCCAAGACAGCCGCGCCTGTCCCGACGCACACGCCTCTCGGATTGGCTTACGCAGGTGACGGACAGGGTGACATCTCGGACTTCCTTGAGGAGTTCGCTCGTATCATTGGTGAGGCCTCTACCCTACTCACCTCCCTCCGTCATGACGAGCGCGGGATTGCACCCGACACACCGCCGCCACGGAGTGATTTTCACCGTAGGCATGGGGGCGGTGGTGTAAAATTTCCACCGTCCAAGTGGCGCGACGAACGGAACCGTCGGACCGACGGTAAGTTTCACGGACGTAATCGTCACGTGGGATGGAAGCAACGCTTCGCGGCATCCCCGCTCCCGAAGGGCGGGAATTGGCCTCAAGGCATGAAGCCGCAGGGTGCTAGGAGCATTTCCTTTCACTCCGCATCCTCGGCCTTCGTTCAGGAGTGCCCCCTCTGCCCTGGGCACTTTCATGACACGGCACGTTGCCCTGAGGTGTGTGGTTCGTGCGATGTGGACCTACGGGATGCCGCCATGGACCTAGACGAGGTGGTTTCGGCCTTCCAGACGGCCTTCGACAACGAGAACGACGAGGAATTCGCCGACCTGTGCCACGAGCACGACCAGCCACTGGTGCGTACCGATCCTGAGCCCTTCACCTATCCGGTACGGCATGACGTGGGATTGCGTGCCCACTATGCGGGCTTGGGTCGTGGTGCTTCGGACGACGGCATGGAGAATGTTCTATCAGATGCGCGAAGCGTCCTTGCGTCCCTGCGGTCTGCGGCTACGGCTGCACAGGTCGGTGGTGCTGCCGACGCTGGTAAGCAACCACCGCTGCACATCGGCACTTTGTCTGTGCCGCAGGTGGTGTGCGATGAGCCACCACCACCTGCCAATCACGAGATCGACGCTGGACTTTACCCTGTTTCGGCATCGGACCCAGCTTCTTTCGATTCTCCTTTCGAGGAACCGCTACGAGTGTCTTTTATGGACCGGATGATGCCCGCATGCTCTGACCCTTCCCTTAATTTGTGTTCGATTGAGCCTTACCACGGCTCGATTCACCCGGGAGAGCTTTCCGTGATCGACGATGACGACGGCTCCGACAGTTATTCATTTTCCGGAGACGAGATTCCCTCGGCCCCACCGGCTACACGGTCACGTGTCGGTGTGGCAACATTGCCAAGGGTCTCCTCTTTTGCATCTCTAGCCCTGCCCGCACTCATGTGTCTTGCATGTGTGTCAGCGGTTCAGGGTTCGGTGGTGCTCGATCGAGCCCCTGAATTCACCGCAGCGGTACATCCCACTGGGGTGACTGCCGACAGTCTGCCTGCCTTGCCGTACTGTTTCACTTTCGGCATTTCTTTTCCATCTTTGGTTTCGGCGGGTTTGAATTCTGATTTTCAATTTTCGGGATTTCTGATTTTGCTCTACGAATCTTTTCCTGTCTCTGGTTTCTGGTCTTGGCTTCTGGATTATGGTTCTGGCTTCTGGTTCTGGACACTGGTCTCTGGACTCTGGTTCTGGATTATGACTTCTGGACTCTGGTTCTGGTTGAACTTCTTTGACACTGGCCACTTCTTCAACTATGGTGAACTCTGCAACTTTGCAGACCACTTTCAAAGTGGCTGAGTATCTGCGAAATTATGCTGTAGGAACTTAGCTTGCAAGCAGTATCCTAGCAGCAGTTTTAGGAAGGGACCGCCCTGGCTAAAGCACAGGCCTCCCTCTAGCAGTTTCCAGCTCTTAGCTGTTTGTTGTTTCGGAACAATTTGCTTTGTTTGTGCTCCGCTCTCTGCCACCTGTAACAGCACTATGTACAGTCACAGGGTGGTGTGCTGGATTCAGTGACCCGTAGGTCATAACTATTCTGACTCCCGTTAGCTGTACCAGTACTCGTACAATACTAGGTGACAGATCCCTAGGTCACAGACACCTTATATTCGTTTATCTTTATAATCAGTTTACACTTGTATGAAAACTATTCAGTGACCGCCCCGATATAATACGTTATATTATATCTCACAAATTCTAAGGCAAGAGTGACGGTCTCAGGCAGCTCCACACCTTCCAATTCCTTCTTGGCGTCATTAAGCGCCAACTGCGACGCTGAGTGTGCCACGAAGTGGTGCTGGGTCTCTAAAAGCTGCTTGCGGAGACCCTTGTCCTTACCATCATCGTTGCGGGTCAATTCATGAGAAACCCGAAATAAACTAGCTATATGAGGGGGGAAAGAAGGCGGTACGACAGCTGCCACAGAGTGGCAGGCAGCTGAAGGATAAGGCTTGCGGATAATATTACCAAGTAAGGGCTGGCGGCTTGCGCCGCCAAGTTATTACGAAGGGAAGATTGTCTGAGAGTCAGGCGCAGGTCGCAGTGTCATCGTCATAACGCGTGACACCGCGACCGCGACACTGCGATGCTAAAGGTGAGTGCTACGAGGAGTCACTAATACTAGATACTACTATAGGGTACCTAATATTGTACTCTCCATGACACTACCTGACTACGAAGTGGTCACTCGCCTAGGCACTACCAATGTAATGCAGCACGAGGGCATACACGACGGTTTGCATGCTAGATATATATTTCTAGGGCACTACCGATTTATGTGCTAATTACATGCCTCTTAAGTCACTACCCTTTAACGTGCTTCTAAGCACTACCTACAAACGAGATCACAACGAGTCATCGAAGAGCAGATTTTGAAGATGTTGATGGAGTTACAATTTCAGGTCCCTCGAAGATCATCACACGCCATGGGGACGTGGAGAAGGGTCAAAACTGAAAATAGGCCTTGGCAGATCGCGTCAAGTAAGATGGCTGTAAAATGTCGACGATGCCGATACAAAACGCGTCGAATTTTCTGAAATTTGAAGCCGTTGATGAACAGCGTTTGAGGGGGTTGCTGTTGGGTGACCGGTGAAAACTCCACGCGTTTTGTGTAAGCACTCCACGCCGTGTTTTACTCCACATTTTTCGTGTCACGACTCCACGTGCGTCATCTCATGTCATGTCGCTTTTCGTTTCGTTTCTGTGACACAGAGGAGGAGGAATGTTCTCGCCCCGCTCGTGTCGCGATGTCATCTGTCGCTCGGTCAGATCGGTCAGATCCTGAAAAATGGTAGCGAGCGCAAGCAAGGCAAGCGGAGGGCAAGGGCGAGGGCAAGGGCAAAGGCAAGGGAAAGGGCTGAGGATAGCGGCAGTTGCATATAGTTTAGGAGCATACGAAAAATATTTTCGTTCAGAAATAGTTTTTATGTGCTTCTGGGATCGCTTAGGTACTAAGACCGCTGACGGGAAGGGCGGGTCGCAAGCATCTTTGAAGCATTCGCGTTTCAAAGACGCGTTTTGTATTTTGGGTGCGACTACCCAAATTACAAATCAGCCGAGCGCTTCCCGTTAGCGCGGGGTATTCAGCATCAAACTGTTGCATATTCATAAGGTTGCGACTTAGGATCCAAGCGCACAAAGGCATCGGGCGAGTATCTTGGACACGAACAAGATTCTACAAGCCTTGTCTTGGGTTTGGGTTTGAATCTACCCAAACCCAAAACTGCCTAGTAGAATAGGAGTTCTCGTGCGTTTCAGCACGCGAAACTCCGCATAAGTAATCATAACAGTAATATGAGTTGCGATCCCGTCGTTCAAGGTCTAATGTTGAGAACTCGCGAGACGAGAGTATGTCAACATCGTGCGTTTTGGGTTTGGGTTTGAATCTACCCAAACCCAAAACTGCCTCGCACCGCTTGAGTTCTCGTGCGTTTCAACCGACGAAACTCATCACAAATATTCATATCAGTAGTATGAACTTATCTTGTGAAGCACAGGGCTTGGGTTGAAGCATAGGTGAAACAGATTGATATCCTACGAGACATGTCAGTCCAACCCAAACCCAAAACATGTCTCGCGAGTGTTGACATACTCTCGTCTCGCGAGTTCTTAACATCAGACCTTGAGCATCGGGAGCGGAATTCATATTACTGTTTTGAACATTTGTGCGGAGTTTCGCGTGCTGAAACGCACGAGAACCCCTATGCTGCTAGGCAGTTTTGGGTTTGGGTAGATTCAAACCGAAACCCAAAACGCACGATGTTGACATACTCTCGTCTCGCGAGTTCTCAACATTAGACCTTGAACGACGGGAGCGCAACTCATAATACTGTTATGAATATTTATGCGGAGTTTTGCGTGCTAAGACGCACGAGAACTCCTATTCTGCTAGGCAGTTTTGGGTCTGGGTAGATTCAAACCCAAACCCAAAACAAGGCTTGTAGAATCTTGTTCGTGTCCAAGATACTCGCCCGATGCCTTTGTGCGCTTGGATCCTAAGTCGCAACCTTATGAATATGCAACAGTTTGATGCTGAATACCCCGCGCTAACGGGAAGCGCTCGGCTGATTTGTAATTTGGGTAGTCGCACCCAAAATACAAAACGCATCTTTGAAACGCGAATGCTTCAAAGATGCTTGCGACCCGCCCTTCCCGTCAGCGATATCAGTACCTAAGCGAGCCTAGAAGCACATAAAACTATTTCTGAACGAAAATATTTTTCATATGCTCCTAAACTATATGCAACTGCCGCTATCCTCAGCCCTTGCCCTTCGCTTGCATCTGCCTGCACGACACGAGCGGGGCGAGACGATGCATTCCTCCTCCACGAGCGGAGGGGAGGAGTGTTCTGCGACACACGCACGGGACACGGCACGACGCGACGCGACGGTCCTTCGCGAATGACCGTGATATGACATATGTCACATGCGTGGAGCGGTGACACGAAAAACGTGGAGCAAAACACAGCGTGGAGTGGTGACACAAAACGCGTGGGGTTTTCACCCTTTTTCCGTTGCTGTTTAGGTTGATGTCGAGGAATTCCAACTTCCAGAGGGGTAGGGAGGAGAGAAGGGTCGACGAACGCGATCCGGCTGTAAATCTGGCCAGAAAATCTGCCAAATGGCTGATTAGTAAAGATTGACGTAAAGGTCAAAGTTCTTGAAGTAAAGATGCCCGGTCGACGGGTTGCTACTTCCCAGAAGTCCATTGTCCTACATAAAAATACGGCTGCCTCTAAAAACCTCGAAGGTGGCAAAATCGACAGTCGATGGCGAATTGGGTTGGCACTACCAATTTTCAGGATCTGAAGTCGGGGGGCGATCAGAAAACAGGCAGAGAGCGGACAGCGCGGCTGGATTCAGCGAACTCGGAGTTGATGCTGCGTGATAAGCCAGGGATGCGGCTGAAATGGTAGCCCCTCATTTGTGTCGCACGGGGTATTTTATTTGTCGTGTCGCAAAAGATTCGTTTATATTAACGACGCTTCGCAGCTTTTTCAGAAATATGCTGTTTTTCATTTCGTTTCCCTTAAAGGAGCGAAACAGGTTTCCTGGAAAAAAGTGACATCAACAGGCCACACCGCAGGAGCTGTCCCTCAAAAATTATGCCGTTGGAAATTTTTCGAAAATTTTCTGCCCATGTCAGCAGTCCTACCCCGGATTGTGTCGAGCGCTCGCGCTTTACCGGCCAATCATGATACGATAGCATCTCGGCAGTCCTACCCCGGATTGTTTCGACCGTTCGGTCGTAACCGACAACGAGAGAAACGTTTAACAATTCAAAATTATACCACGAAGATATATATACTGTTTTCCATCCATGCCAGCAGTCCTACCATGAATGTGTCGAGCGCTCGCGTTATACCGACCAATCATGATACGATAGCATCTCAGCAGTCCTACCTTGGATTGTTTCGACCGTTCGGTCGTAACCGACAACGAGAGACACGGGTAACAATTCCATATTTTACCCCGAAGATATGCGGAATTTACAATTATAAATTTGTCGCAAAACTGCTCTAATAACAGGTTTACCGATCTCGGCAGTCCTACCTTGGATTGTTTCGACCGTTCGGTCGTAACCGACAACGAGAGATACGGGTAACAATTCCATATTTTACCCCGAAGATATGCGTAATTTACAATTATGAATTTGTCGCAAAACTGCTCTAATAACAGGTTTACCGATCTCAGCAGTCCTACCCCGGATTGTTTCGACCGTTCGGTCGTAACCGACAACGAGAGACACGGGTAACAATTCCATATTTTACCCCGAAGATATGCGGAATTTACAATTATGAATTTGTCGCAAAACTGCTCTAATAACAGGTTTACCGATCTCAACATCATCATCAGCAGTCCTACCCCGGATTGTTTCGGCCGATCGTTAGTAACCGACAACGAGAGACACGGGTAACAATTCCATATTTTACCCCGAAGATATGCGGAATTTACAATTATTTACGCATCTCGTCATTCAAGATCATCTCACCACTCCTATCGGCGGCGCGGCCCGGACAAAAGTCTAAAGTGGATATGGTATGATCCTGGTCGGCAACGTTTTCATTTTTCTCCAAGCTCTTATCTTGCGCCTACCTGCTCGCTGTCTCAGCGCGCGGCTTGTGTTTTTGTTTGATTAA
Source organism: Cymbomonas tetramitiformis (assembly GCA_001247695.2). Taxonomy (NCBI): domain Eukaryota; kingdom Viridiplantae; phylum Chlorophyta; class Pyramimonadophyceae; order Pyramimonadales; family Pyramimonadaceae; genus Cymbomonas; species Cymbomonas tetramitiformis. Next base: position 2,817 of record LGRX02009363.1, on the reverse strand, counting down.
TGATTTTTGCGCGCTACTTTTCTTTAGCAATATTTCATATCGACCATGTTTTCGTGTGCATGCGTGGAACCCGGCGGGGGGGCGTTCCTGCGATGTTCTCACATGAGCCGCATCCCACCAGCAGCCCATCCTGCGATACATGGATGATTGGAGGCCGTCGGGCGTCTTTGCATCCCGCCTGACGGTTTGGGTTCAATTTTCAACAGGAATTCTTCCTTCCTGAGCAGCGCTCTGTTTTTTTGCAGGTTTATGCTGTGCCTTTTCTGAAGGCGCCAGCAACGGCCATAGTGTATAATTCATGCTGTGCCTTTTCTGAAGCCGCCAGCAACGTTCCTGGCGGCATCTTTCCCTCTGGCCCTACTAAGCTGAAGGGGTGCTTGGAGACCGGCGGGATTCTCCGACGGGTTGGGTTCGATTCCCAACGTCTTTACTAACCAGCGTTTCGTTTTTTGCAGGTTTTGTTTTTTACGCCGAGCATCCTTTTATGCCGCCAGCAGAGTGCTCGCGGCATCCTGTGACTTCCAGCTCTGTATAGGTTTCGCCGATTATTGATGTTCAGAATTTTAGATTTTCCACCCACTGTTCCGCTGCTGTTTTCAAAACGTCTATTTTGTACGTAGACGCCCACCCGAGGGTGAAATGCGGACAGCAGTTGGCTGTCGGTATTGGGTTCGATCCCCAACGTCCTGACTGATTCGCTGTTCGTGTGCTGCAGGAAACGTTTTGGTTCTGAAGATTTTGGAACGTGCGCTGTGCTCTAGTTTCCTAGTTTAGATTTTCATATCGCCCTCGGGTAGTTGAATCCTTGTATTAGAAACTAGCAGCCTAGTAGTAATAAGTATTTATGCTAATATTTTTTAAGAGAGTAATCGGTTTTTCTCTTAGTATCTTTATCCATCTGAAATGCTTGCTTGCTTGCTACTCATGTATGCTCCGTGCTATATGAATGTCCCCAAGTGATCGTATAATACACCTGTGTTTTATGTAATATTCGCGGTACTACTCGTTCAGTAATTTTGTTTTTCAAGTCATAATCGCGGTACTATTCGTTTGTGTTCCCCCTAGCTTAATTTCATTTTCGGAAATTTTCTGTGAATTTTCACGACAGAAATGAGCGTGGTACTCATGATTGTCGCACCTGCGACAAATATGAGCCCCCGGCTCATTTCTGTCGCACGGTATAATTCCAATCTGTCTTGCGACACGACAAATAAAATACCCGGTGCGACAAATTTGAAGTGCTACCGGCTGAAATTTGAGTGCCAAAAGTGGGGTCACAACTCCCACTTAAGGCTAAGAAATTCCGGGGAGACCAAATCCCGAAATAACTGTGACTACTGGGGTCACCACTCCCCAGAAGTCGCTGTAGGAGGGCGCAGCGGCCGAAATGGGCAAGAGAACGCGAGGAGCCATGCCGGCTGTAAAATTAAGCTAGGGAAAAGCGGGAATCCCAAGATCTGCTGATCAGAAATCTGAAACAAACAGAGGAAGCGTAAGCGAGGCCCATAACCTCATGAGAAACCCGAAATAAACTAGCTATATGAGGGGGGGAAAGAAGGCGGTACGACAGCTGCCACAGAGTGGCAGGCAGCTGAAGGACAAGGCTTGCGGATAATATTACCAAGTAAGGGCTGGCGGCTTGCGCCGCCAAGTTATTACGAAGGGAAGATTGTCTGAGAGTCAGGCGCAGGTCGCAGTGTCATCGTCATAACGCGTGACACCGCGACCGCGACACTGCGATGCTAAAGGTGAGTGCTACGAGGAGTCACTAATACTAGACACTACTATAGGGTACCTAATATTGTACTCTCCATGATCAATTCAAGGCGATCGGACCCTGGAAGCTGAGTGAGGTCTACTGCTGCCTCCCACGGACGCTTACGGTCACCTGAGGCTACTTGCGACAGTCCCTTAAGCTCAGCAAGTCGGGCTGTCGCTCTCTCCATTTGTCGAATCAACTTCATTTGCGGTTGCGAGAGGTCCTCTCCATCTTGGAAAGCAGCAAAAGCGGTCGCGTACGCTGGCTGCGCGTGCAAATCATCAATCCGTCTCTGACATAAAATCGGATCGGTAAACCACTCCATAACGATATACGATATACACTGAAAATATACACTGAAAAACTTACGGTGTTACGAAAGTCCACACGATCACAGTAACACGGCAAGAGGCCCTCTCAGTCCGTTGCTGGCCTCTTAGGCCTCCGACTGATCAGAAAACCTCAGTTTTCAGATCTGCTCCGTATGACAGTCATACTGCCTGGCATACTACACCGATCAGAAAACCATCAGTTTCCATCGGAATTCGGGAGCGATTTCCCGAAGGGAAGGGCTATACGCGCTGGAACTGGAACGTGGTTTCCGTCTCAGTCCCGGAAAAATTCTGAACCAGCGTGACGATGCGAGACGATATGACCGTCACGCCGGTTCAGAATTTTTCCGGGACTGAGACGGAAACCACGTTCCAGTTCCAGCGCGTATAACCCTTCCCTTTCCCGAATTCGGACGATTTACAGTGTTAAGAAAAAACGGAGCCCTGAGTGTTGATCTTCATTTCACGTGTAGGAGTCTTTCCAGAATGGGTATAACAAATAGATATATCGGTATCTAATATATCTAGCAAAATGTCTGATCTGACGATCGCCAAACGATAACGATGACACCGCCAGGTCCGCCTCTGTTTGTGCGAGAACAGGTGTTCCGCTCGGGTAAAACAAACTGGCTAAGCTCCCATAATCAGTCCGGCCGAGTGCTTTTATCATGCATCTCGGAAACCCGGATAATACGAAGTGATGACTGACAGTACAGTACTACTGTA
>LGRX02009362.1:0-10116 GCA_001247695.2 Cymbomonas tetramitiformis | reverse complement strand
GCGCCGGCGTGGTGGAGCGCAAAGCCACGGCACCCGGCCGAGGGCAGGCCGCGGTGCACAGCGCGCCGGCGTGGTGGAGCGCAAAGCCACAGCACCCGGCTGAGGGCAAGCCGCTGTGCACAGCGCGCCGGCGTGGTGGAGCGCAAAGCCATGGCACCCGGCCGAGGGTAAGCCGCGGTGCACAGCGCGCCGGCGTGGTGGAGCGCAAAGCCACGGCACCCGGCCGAGGGCAGGCCGCGGTGCACAGCGCGCCGGCGTGGTGAAGCGCAAAGCCACGGCACCCGGCCGAGGGAAAGTCGCGACACACCTTCACTCTTGTAGAAGGTCGCTACGACTTCCGCAGCCTTGGCAGCCACCCGACTAACTGCTTTGCCGCGACCTGAAGAACCCAACATCGCAGGCCAGGACCGCAACACACTGAGAGAGGTTGGATCTGCCAAGGATCTTCCAAGAGAGAAATGCTCCCAAAATTTGAGGCTCGCCACAGAGAGAAGGAGAGAGATCGTGGGCGCAGGCAAACCAGGGCGCATGCATGTCATGGCCGCTACCCGGCTGCTGGCCGGGTGGGAAGAGCAGAGCATACAGGCAATATGCAACGGGTACTAGACAGTGCGCTAAAACGGCGTGCTTTATTTTACAAGCAGGGCAGAGTTCGAAGCCGTAGGCGACGGGTGACTTACCTGGAACCGCACACAGGCAGCTGAGGGACTGCATCATGCCGAGCCGCTGGTGAACCTGCGCCAAGCGCCCTTCTGAACCTGCACCAGAAACGTGGCGGTACTTTTCAGTTATATCGGAGGCAAAGGTGAGGGCAACTGACAATCTACGAGATGGAAGGGGACATGGATGGCGGGCCGATGTCCACAGCACCTTTCAATATCGCCTGAATCGCGTCGACTGCACTTTCAATCGTGTCAAAGTTGGAACATTGCTTCGCCAGAGATGTGATGATGGACGCGGCGCTATCGCGGCGCGCCTCCTCTGCGTTACGAATGAGCTGAAGCAGAGAGGGAAGGATTTCGGGAATGCACTTGCTCATGTCGTGAGCAGTCTGCGAGCTGAAGAGTGCAACCGCACTTCCTGCGACCGCCTCAGGGCTGCGTTTCATCATTTTCACCACGACTGGGAAAATTTTCTCCATAAACTCCTCTGCACTCAGAGATTTCACCAAAGGCAAGAAAGCCTCCACTGCGGCAGAAGGTGGAGCGGTCTTCGCACTCAAAACCGCTTGAATATACAAGCCCATTAACTCTTCCTGCATAAGGACGTGAAGTTCATTAATATTACATGTAAAACCCCATCGTAAACACGACACTTGATCCGTTTGAAGAAGCTATACCATTTCGAGTTACGGAGAGGCTAACGAGGCCAAGTCCTTACATCCCGTTTGTATATACGTTGTTGGCTATGGCATTCCGAGGGCAACAACTGTGATAGATCCGTGCATCTTCCAAATTAGGCACTCACCCGATTATCTTGTCCCTTTGTTTGGGCGCAGAACTCGAAAACTGGTTTAAACAGTATCAGATGCTTATATCCCTCCGAGCTATCCCGGATGTACTTGAGGAAAAAGTCCACCGCCTCCGGCTTGTCTCTAAAAAGCTTGAAGAACACCTTGTTGATACTGCTTGGAATAGCCAGTGCAGCCCCAAGTGAGGTCAAAGCAAAAGTGAGGCAAAAAACAAAGATTTTCAAGTAGTACCCTACCTTAACGCGCTTCGTGTGCGAGCGTTGTCGGTCAGTGAGGCTACTATGGGCATCAGCCTTGGGATGATCTTGTTGGACGGAGAGAAGTCAAGATTCTTCAGTAAAATGCATGACCAAGACAGGAGTGCGAAGCTCTGGCCTGGATCTGAAAGATTTCCCTTCTCAACACTTTGAACGATAATGGAGGCTAGGGTCTTAATGAACGCATCATATTTGCACCCCTCCTCGACCGCCCGCAGGACAATTAAACGGGACCTCTTGTCCCAATACCGTACAGCTGTGCCACATATGCACTTGCAGACATCCTGAATTTGTTTCGGGACATCAGTGAATCCTGCAAAACACCCAGCAGAGACTCAGCGGTTGGATTGGATTGCAAAGCCGCCAAGCTGGGTGCCTAAGCAGCATTTCGAAGGAGCAGCGAGAGCGACTCACCAGGAGTATTGATGAGAGACACGATGCTCGTCCAAACAAGCGCACGCTCAGTTGGCGACGAAGTTCGCAATGATCGTTCAAACAAATCATTTCCAAAGTCAGGGTCCATGCTTCTTGTCTTTCTGAACAGAGAGTAAACGAGGAGGTACTAAAGGGGCAGCTCTACGCAAGGCGTATGTGGAACACAGGTAGTCAAGAGAGGACGCTCGACTATTCCCTCTGTCCTTGACGACTTAATTCAAAGCCGAAACCCGGGGCATGGATTCCGATTGCAAGCTCAGTGAGTAGAACCCGTATACTTTTCTCTCCTAGGCGAGGAAAACACCCTCACTCTTTGTAGCGTAAAATAATGAAGCGAGTTCACGACTCTCGACTGATGGAAGCAGCTCTCTTCTGCCATGCGGCCCATCGCCAGATGTGCTCACGCTAATCTGCCGATCAACATCTTTGCTTATCGGACGGGACAGGGGAGCGGGGAGGCAGAGGGAACTCCAATCCCACGGCGCTGCGGCGTAGCCGACATCGCATCGCGCCCAGTGCTGTAGAAATCCGACGTGGCACCGGTAGCTACCGGTAGCGATGCCCCTTAGCTACCGGCAGCCATCGGATCAAATTCCATACTTAAGAAGCATATATCGGTTAAATGCCCCCTTACCCACTGGCAGCCGTCGAAATCTTACCGGTACCACCCATCAGATTCCAGCAACACTGATTCGCGCCCAAACTCAGACTCACTTTTTCCGAGAAACACAAGCACTCCAGCAGATTTTTTTTTCCGAGTTTCACGGGGAGACAGACTTTTGCCCCCCATAAATTGGGGGTGATTGTCTCTTCCTGTGTCGCCCCTCGCCCTGTGGTGTCACTTGCATCTTGCCTGTCCGTGTGTTCGTTTCGCTCTGCGATAATAAAACAACCTAAGTTCACGAAGAGTGTGATATATATATAGTTGAGATATATATTCACAGCTTCGGAAAACAGTCAGGAACTGTGAAACGGCTAAGACAATTTGATAACACAATTACTCAGGGTTTTGTGTGTGTCGGGTTGTCTGTCGGAGAGCACGAGACACACTGCAAGTGACACTCGCAGTGAGGGGTGACACAGAAAGGGGGTTGACTGTCAGTGACACAAAGTCACCCCCTTCATGACACCACCTCACCCCGAAGGTGTGAGGTCACAGGCAGGATGCAGCAATTCACCCTAGGTCCTAGCTAGTACACAAATGTTACTCGGCCCAATGGGACCTTTTTCAGTCCATCTAGTGGCGGATCCCCGCGTGGGCGATGGCTAAGCAACTGCGTACAGCAAGCTAGTGCTAGGTCAATCACGGCTCTGGCGATGTGTTGTCGATTGTTCAATTTAAGTCAGTGGCACCACCGGAACCCTGCATCTTCGGAGTCCAATACTTCGGCGGGGCAAAGGCAGGCCACTGCTCGTCGTCACTGCCGTCGGTGAATGCCGCAGCATTGAGCGCCGCGCCGTCAGGCGAGGCGGGCGGCGACACATCCTCAGCAGAGTCCGAGAATTCAGGGTTTGCATCGTGATCGAGAACTGGTTCCTCCGGCTCCTCCATAGTGTCAGGCTGAGGGTCGTCGGGAAACCGGACGTGCATGGCCGCCGCAGAAGACGGCTTCCCCCCGGCCGCCTTAGCAGAGGCGGCAGGTGGTGCCGCCGGGGCGGCGATCGAGCTGGGAGGAGCAGGGCGTGCGGACGCCTTCATTGCCGTAGTAGGTGCACGCCCAGGAGCAAATGACTCCGCGCACGCATGAGGGCACACCCCCTTGGTGTCGGGGTGTGCGTCAGTGAGGCCCCACATGCGGAAACAGGTCATACACGGAAATCCCGTGCCTGACCACCTGCTAAAGAGCGCGTTGGGCGCATCTGCCACCCATTCCCCCTTCAGGGGTACAGCGGAGCGGGGCTCGCCAAAGGCGTAAGTGCGGGCGTCAGGGTGCTTCTGCCGAGTGTAACCCCCCCCAGGCGAGGGCGGCTCCGCCGGCGGAGAATTGATTATTAAACATTGGGTACTAAACGTTCATGACGACGACAATAGATCTAGGTGGCATAAAATCGCTTGTCCTATCATTACATTCATTACGATGTTTTACCACGCCATTTCAGTCAACTTGCACTAAAGCATGCGGATTCCAATTTGGAAACAAATATCAACTATCGTTATCATTCCTAATCGTGTGTGTGTGTGTGTGTGCGGGGGAGGGTATGATATAAACACATGGATAGTAAATATGAGGTATGGTAAACATGTCGTTCAACTCTGTCTCGCCATGCACGTGTGCTCTAATTCGATGTGTTGTGTTGTGTTATATTATGAATTATTACAAGAAGGTGGGGAAGTCGATCCACACAAAAAATATCGAACGGAGTCGCCGGATGAACCCTTCCTCGCGATGTCTCTAGGTGATAAGGTCTCGCTAGCAAGCGAACCGATATGATATGATAGCACGGATGTTATTGAACAGTAACAACTCGTGCAACGTATGTGCGGGTGATGAGTGCAGTGCTTCGTCCGAAGTCACTGCTGTAGCCCAACGCTACCTCATATATACGCAATGCCCTGCATCTCATAGATGCCACCGCAATCGGGTTGTGAACCCAAGGCATTGGTTGAACAATCAGTATCGGCTGAACGAATAAGCCATATGATACTCACATGCTTGTTCAGAACATGCTTGAAGCGAAGATGAGTTCTCTCCGAACCATTTGGTTCTTCAAGGTTCAATCTTGCTTTGCCATCTCGAGTCCAGAATACTGGCCTCTCGATGACAGGTGTCACTCAAGTCTTACCTTGAGTAAATGACAGATGATATGACTGTACATGTCATAGTCGACCGTACTGACGACTGTCTGTCATTATAATATATGACATGACTCGACATGACATGACATGACATGACATGGTATGACAGGTATGACATGTATGACATGTATGACACATGTGTCATCGGTCATAACCCTGACAGATCTCCCCTCTTAAGAGAGTTGTGACCTCACAACGGACATACCTTTGTATATGTCTTTGATGTCTTTGTTGTTGCTGCTGCTGCTGGTACCAGTCTTCTTACACCGATTTGAGGCGTCCCTAGGACGTCAGAATTAATGATCTTGGTGACCTCCATTTGGCGAAAAGAACTATTATGTAGCCTTTCTAATGCCATGGAGAACTTTTTGTAAACTTTCATGTTATGGTGCCTCCATGCTTCCGACGGCATGAGATGTCCATCCCCCACCACTACCAGATATCCCAAGTATTCCAGGGGGACATTGTTAGGTCTATGTGGAATGAGACATGATTCCCCGGTGTGGTCACGGATGCGGATAACCGGAGGGATCTCTTGGCCAGGAGTGTATGACGTGTAATGGCATTTACCCGGGCTCAAGTGCAAACCTACCGCTCTCAGGAAAGTTGAGAACAAACGAACCATCTCTACAAATTCATCTGGGTCATCACTCACCAATAAGTTATCATCAGCGAACGCACAACCCGGAATGTTTAGGCAGCCATCCTTCCCTTCCAATTCAGCTTCTTTCGGCAATCGCATATACTTCATTTTCCACTTGTACCCCATGCCCGCATGTTCTATAAACTTTAGGAAAATATCGTATACGATGTTAAACCGCAATGGCGATAGGGCACAACCTTGTTTACAGCCTTGCTCGATAGGGAAGAAATCAGTGTTACCAACCGGGGACCTAACAGTGCACTGGAAGCCGGATTGGAGATTGTGTATAAATTGCATAACTCCATCATCGAACCCCATGAACTTTAAAGAGTTCACAAATGCCCCAAAGTCAACCGTATCGAAAGCCTTCCTTACATCTGTGGAGAGAATGTACAATGCTTTGTTGTTGCGTTGGGCGTGTTTCACCACATTTTGGAAAACGTTCACTTGGGTGAGGCAGCTGAAGTTTGCTTTACCGGCTGCTTGAGCGTGCGTGATCCCATCCGATTCCGTAATGATTCTTGTCATCCTGTTATTTATGATTTTTGTGACCAATTTATATATGATAGGGAGGAGGGTGATGCCCCTGTAGTTGTTCAAATCTCTACTGTCTCCTTTCTTAAATAGGGGAACGATGACCCCCTGCATCAGTTGTTTGGGGAAAATCCTCGTCAACATGATGGAATTAATCAGCCCCAACACCAAGGTCCTCAGATTGGTGCAATTCTCCTCACATATGTTCCTAACTTCCACGTCTAGATCCCCTTCGGCGGTGTCACTTGGTTTGCATAAGTTAAATATCACTTTAAGTGTATTGATCTCCACTAAGTCTAACGGGTTACACGCTTTGTTGGGGGTGGAGTCGATCACCTCTGTCAACTCACTCACCTCTACCTCTTGCAATACCTCACCTGTGCGGGCTTGCACGCGTTCTCTTATTGCATCGTACACCGGAACACCGCTGACAAATTCGTCGAGGGAGGCGGTCTGGTCCGACGTGCCCCTGGTGGGTTTCCTACCGAGTTTGGCCCACGAGCTCCTAAAAGCCTCTAAAATACCGTGCTTGTCCATCACAATCTCTCCTTCCTCTGTCATAATAGCCATCACCGCCTCAGTCCGATCCTTCGGGTAGCACATTACTCGCAATTGGTGGCTATATTTGGCGGCCTCCCTCCGGTATCTCTCTGTGAACACCCTCTTACCCTCTAGTCGGTACTCCGCTTCTTGCAAACGGTATGTGACCCAAAGTTTCCTTCTGGCGGCCTCTGCATCCGCCATCCATAGCATCACCTCTTCATCTTGTAAAGTGAACTTTCTATGGGTGAAGTGGGGTGGCCGCAACACTCCTGCTTTGTCTTTATATCTGTTCACTGCCGCTCTGAATGCTGAAATGTTCTGTCCTTTCTTCTTAGTATCAACAGTGTGTCGTCCTCCCGTATCCTTGTACCAATCATGCATACCCATCACCGCCCTTTTGACCGCTTTGACCCGTCCTATGGTTGATCTAGTTGTAGACATTTCTTTGCTAATCGGAATCTTGAACTTACCCGGGGTAAAGGAGGATTGAAACGGAGAAGGCACTTGTTTCCCCAGAATGTCTTGTAGGTCTCCTGTACGTGATTCAATTTCCCGCCGTTCCCGACACCGTCCGAAGGCCTCCGGGTCTCCTAGCAGGTTGTTCAATCTGTCACTCATACCCTTATGAAAGGTGCCAAGTTGTGACATAATCTTACCCTTGTCCTCCATAGGGTATCTTGTCTTGACCATTTCCGGGAGTTCCGACACATCTGGCCTCAAAGCCCCTGCAAGCGTGTGCAGGTTGAGACTAACCGTAACCGGGTTGTGATCCGAGTACGAATCGTATAGAGGCCAATGTACCCCCAGTGGGTTTTCTACGTACATGGAGTCAATGTATGTGTCTTCCACCCCCCTCAGGCTGCTAGCCAGAATATGGTCAATTCTCCTCTTTGAAAAATCCCTAGGGTCGGAAACATTATTGTTGGCTACGTAGGTCCAGTGGGACTTGGCGTGCCTATCATCTATTAATTCTCCCGTATCATAGACCGCCAACTCACTCATCATTCTCCATAATAACCTATCGCAAAAGGAATATCGCGGGGCCCTCAATTCATTGTAGTGATCCTTCTCATGATCAATGATTGCATTCATGTCTCCCAAAATGTAATAGTATGGTGTATCTAAATTCTTCCTAATGCATTCCTTAAATTGGAAATGGAAACACTTCATCTCCGCTGCGGTAAACCCAGATGACTGGGGCGGGCAGTAGACTCATATGAACCAGGCCTCCAACTTTGAGGGCGAGCTCGGGTTAAGGTCCACCTTAATAGCATAGACTCTCCCTCTTAGAATTGGATGAAGTTCACCCCACTCACCAGACGTGCTTGTGACGCAGAGGGAGTTCTTGTAGAAAATCGAAACCCCCCATAATCCCGTATGATGGGTGTGATGTATCTCCTTATGGTCAGGGAATATTGCATGTCTAGATTTACTTAGCTTGTCGTCTGTCAGCTTAGTATCGACCATGACTGCTATGTTATGCTTGTCTATCCACCCACCTTTGCGGTTCCTATCTATGTCCACCATTGATTTATAGTGTGCATGTAATGAATTTATGTTAATAGTTCCGACGTTTATGATGTGCTCGTCACCCGTATGGCGTGCTCCCTGCCTTGCGACTCCTGTGGGTCTGCTTTCCTTAAGCACACCGAACTTCCTCCCAAAGGCTTGCACCGTCTGACTCAGTCCGTGGGGTCTCGTTCGATCATTTTAATTTTCGATTATATCCACGTCACCGGTCAATCGTCGGGATCTGTCATATATATATCGGACGCACGTAACACACTTGGGGTACCGAATGGTGTGTCGTGCGTTGATTTCACGTTCGCAGAGCCTCACAAACTGGACGTGAAAAAGTCCGGGGAGTGATTGTTGTCACTCGACTGCGTCGTGAGTCTCGGTGGTGGGCGCTGGCGTTACTGTTCTGCTCGCGGTATTACTGTAGTCGCCACATTCGCCAACGCCATCGTCATCCCAACATGAACATCACCGGGTCGATCGTGGGCGTTGAAAATAGTATATATATTTATTTACGACGGTCACGAATGTATGTGGGAGCTGAGGAGCCCCCGGTTTCGTCGGATGCAAGGAAAGAACGATATGCATCTAGGCTACAGTATATATATATATGTGTGCGCGGAGCTACCACGAGCTGAGTATATATGTATTATATCACTCTAAACACGCCACCACATCGAATACGACAAATGTATCTCATTGGAATGCATGTGCTCGGAGCTGCCACAGGCTGAGTATATATGTATCTCATCGAAATGCATGTGTGTGGAGCTGCCACAGGCTGAATACATATGTATCTCATCGGAATGCATGAGAGCTGCCAAAGGCTGAGTATTTATGTATCTCATGGGAAAGCATGTGTGCGGAGCTGCCCCAGGCTGAGTACATATGTATCTCATCGGAATGCATGAGCTGTCACAGGCTGAGTATATATGTATCTCAGCGGAATGCATGTGCGCGGGGCTGCCACAGGCTGAATATATATGTATCTCATCGGAATGCATCAGCTGCCACGTTCTAAGTATATATGTATCTCATCGGAATGCGTGTGCGCGGAGCTGCCACGGGCTGAGAATATATGTATCTCATCGGAATGCGTGTGCGCGGAGCCGCCACAGGCTGAGTATATATGTATCTCATTTGAATGCATGAGTTGTCACGAGCTGAGTATATATGTATCTCATGGAAATGCATGTGCGCGGAGCTGCCACAGGCTGAGTATATGTGTGTTTTATCGAAATGCATGTGCACGGGGGTGCCACAGGCTGGGTATATATGTATCTCATCAGAATGAATGTGCGCGGAGCTGGCACGGGCTGAGTATATATGTATCTCATCAGAGTGCATGTGCGCAGGGGTGCCACAGGCTGAGTATATATGTATCTCATCGGAATGCATGTGCGCGGAGCTGCCACAGGCTGAGTATATATGTATCTCATGGGATTGCATGTGCGCGGAGCTGCCACAGGCCGAGAATATGTGCGTGTTTCATCGGAATGCATGTGCGCGGAGCTGTCACAGACTGAGTATGTATGTATCTTATTGGAATGCATGTGCGCGAAGCTGCCACAGGCTGAGTATATATGTATCTCATCGGAATGCATGTGCGCGGAGCTGCCAAATGCTGAGTATAATTATATGTATCCCATCGGAATGCATGTGCGCGGAGCTGCCACAGGCTGAGCATATATGTATCTCATTGGAATGCATGAGTTGTCACGAGCTGAGTATATATGCATCTCATGGAAATGCATGTGCGCGGAGCTGCCACAGGCTGAGTATATGTGTGTTTCATCGAAATGCATGTGCACGGGGGTGCCACAGGCTGGGTATATATGTATCTCATCAGAATGAATGTGCGCGGAGCTGCCACAAGCTGAGTATATATGTATCTCATCAGAATGCATGTGCGCGGGGT
>LGRX02009360.1:54284-73197 GCA_001247695.2 Cymbomonas tetramitiformis | reverse complement strand
GAGACATACATGTGTGTACGCGCGTCAAAACCATCTGCATAATGATTGTATACTTGCAGGGATGCTATGGACACATGATCGTTATGCTGTTGTGGATACATGATCGTTATACTGCTATGGATACATACTCAACGTGACAGATCATGAATAATCATCAGCGTTCATGCTTATCAGAAGCATAGTAATGTGTGTGCGGAGATTTCAATGGTTACAGCATGCACACACACACATATGCACACATACTCACTTGCAGTTCACCAACATGCAGTACATAAAGAGTGCATTCAGCATTTACCACATGTACATTATATGCTGCGTGACTGCAATACTGTGAATTGTGCATGATTTATCAATGCAGCTTGACCACGATAACAGCTGTAGCATATATATATCAGTTTGATCACGTTAGCAACTGGTATACTAGCATCATGCTGTAATGCATGAACATTGCATAAGCATATTGCAGTGCATGCTAAATTATATTAGAACCCATGATAGTATAAGGTGCCTGAAAGTAGTCTTAACACCATAATTAGCTTGTCATGTCCTGGTGGAGCCGAGATGCTCTTCAGATCACATGTACATTCTATGGTGGATTACTGGATGGAATGCTCACCTGAGCTTCATGTGAAATCTATCCAGCAACTCATTTTGTAATGAGATCATTATGGAATTACAATAATCCCTAAACTTGATATATCATGTTAGATGTATTCAGTGCATGGTATGCTGACTATCTTACATGATGAATTATCTAGGATATTGTAATATCCAGAACATATCCTACTGTAAAGTGTGTAAAAGTTAACACACACCAGGGCTCTATATCGGTTTGGTTTTTCGGCATCGATACAATCCGATATCCGAAAAACGGTATCGATAATCGGCACAATCGATAAATAATCGATTATTTGGACATTTATATATTTTTTGTTATAAATTAAATATGGAACACCAAAACCTGCACAATCGATAGTTTGATAGTGCAATCCGATAATCGGCGATAAATACGATATATCGATAGTATCGGTTATCGGAAATATCGATATAGAGCCTTGACACACACACACTGACAAAAGTGCTAATCAGTAAGCACTGCATGCATACACACACACTGCATTGTATGTATTAACATTCACTGATTCAAAGTGAATTGATTAATTTAAATATCTACTATGTGTGTGATAATGTACATACCATTTTCCAAACACATGTGCGTGGAAAATGTCAGTGATTGCGATAGATAAGGGTGTAGGATAAGACAAGATGCTGTAGGGCTGGATGGAGTTATCTTCAGACCCGAAGGCAAGATACTGCACCCATTAAACAGCTGGTAACTGTTGGGTGCAGTCCACTCGTCATTCCACATATCATCGCTGGAGCAATATCAACAACTACGTTGCACATTGACAGTTGATTCAGATCTGATCAGTTCAAATGCATGCAACTCTCAGATCGGTATCTATATGACATCTGATATAGTTGTTAAGGACAAAACACACATACAAATGTGTTGTGTTAAAATGCTGTGATTGTATCAAGCAATGTCCAGATATGTTCTAAATAAGAAATATCATTTTGATAAATCTTAGAGCACAGACCTATGCTCAGAACAGATCATAGTTTGACAAATATCACTAAAGTGGATGTTCCTAACTGGATGTTCCCACTTAAGTTGATAACGTATATATCACCAGAATGTACATTTACTGCTATGGGTTTAAATCAGTAAAACCCAGAAATGCTATCAACCATAGATGTTGATATACAGCACAATTCACTTATTTGCCATGAAATTTATCATGTGCCAAAGTGAAGTTTATTGCAGTGATTCTGTACTTTACATTCCACATATACACTGAGATATGTCACCGAGGCAATATATTAGATAGCTGAAAAAGCTGTAAAATGGGTAAAAATGCTCCACGCATGATTTCAAAATGAAAAATGTGTGCCCATTTTATTTTAAATTGTGATTATATACCTATTCAGGTATCAGAAAAACATAATGACCATGGTCATATCTCGTGTAACACCCTAGATATTAGGTGTGTAATATATAGGGGTATACATGTTGGCTGTAACAAAATACGTAAAAATGCTCCACGCATGATTACAAAATGAAAAATGTGTGTGGATTTTTTTTGCTGATCTGATTATTCAACTATATCTGAATATTCCCTGATTTATACAGCACTTGTAACACCCTGTAACACCCCTAAAATTAAATGTGTGTCTCAGGGGTGTAACGTACCCTCTGAAAACCACCTTACATTTATTTAGGTATTAAATGCAGTTTTGCTTAAAAACCTTTGCAAAAAAATTATACTGCTTATTTTTTACCTATATTAGGGTTACACATACCATGTAACACCCTAATCATACTATTGGATGTATGGGCCACTGTAACATTACATGCCCTAAAATGCTACTATAATTTCGATAAACTTCGTATTTAGCATTAACATATCATGCTGTTTTTGACACAAACATGATTATGTATCGGGCAACAACCCAAGAACTGTGACAGATGATTCCTATAAGGAATGCATGCTATTTTGAGGTATTGGCAATTGACAACTGCCACTGTATCACACACTTCCTTGAGGGGGGAAGAAGGTGGATATATACATATAGTTACCTCATTATTATGTACGAATATAATACATGTATGTAAACATACCGATATACCACATCTAACATATAAATCACACACACTCAGTTAGGCAATTAGCTGAAGGTATTTTTGTGCTGTATTTTGTTTTAGATGGTTACTATCGAAGAGGAAGAGCATGAGATTCCTGATATCAACCCAGATCATTCGACTTGGAATTTCGACATACTCGGTTCATACGATGCATACAGTCGGTTTAAAATCCCGAAGTGGATCGCTGGTTATGCCGATACACTAACCAGATATGACCACATAGGCTATTATGACAACATCAGTCGCATGAAGCCAGATATGAGCCGGTACAAGGATCCTGCCAATGAGCCTCAGGCACCAGAAGCAGAGTATACAACAGACAGTCCTCCGATGGTCTTTGTAGATCCAGATGCAGATTCAGTACCAGCACCAGCTCCACCAGCTCCACCCAGTTTGGTCCCCAAGGTGAAAATGACACCACCTAGGGAATTCAAAACAGGACAGGACGCAGAGGTCTGGTTGGATACAATGGACAGATATTTCCAGTTCACTTATCCAGGTGTCAATGATAAGGATTTGATCACAGTGTTTCTTACTCTCATACAGAATAATGATAGACACTATTTTCAGGTCTTGGCAAAACAGCCATATACCACTTATGAGATGGTCAGACAAACATTCCTCAGACAATTTGGTAATCCTCATAAGAGATCAGTAGCCAAGAAACACCTAATGGCACTGACTCAAGGAACCCAAACCTTTGCAGATTATTTGCGCACATTTACATCATTGGCTTCTTTAGCAGCAGTTGATTTAAATGATGTGCTGATAAAGGACAGATTCGTCACCAATATGGATTCTGATCTCCGCAGACAGTTCCAGCTCAGATACCTGACAGAAGAGCAGAGGAACAATCTGTCGTGGCAAGAAACCACACAGGTATTGCTTGATTTGAACTACGTCATTCACTCAAAGCAATCAGAAACCCTTCATTATCGGGGTCAGAAGGAGCAGTCATCTGGAGGTCCAGCCAAGAAGGATAAGGACAGAGGACGTGGCCAGAAGCCATATGACAGATCCAACAGAAATCGGAATTGGAATCAGAGTGGCAGCCAGAACTCCAATCAGAATCGGAACAAGGGAAAAGGTGGTAAAGGCAAGGGCAAAGGAAAAGGAAAAGGAAAATCACAGAATGATAAGACTTGCCATCGTTGTGGTCGTCCTGGTCACATCGAGAAGGATTGTTGGGCCACCAAGACCGATGATGGAAAACAGATCAAGGGAAAGCCACCAGCTCAGAATCCTTTTCCGAATCAGAGACAGCAGCAGCAAAATCAGGGTGCTAAGGATGGGTCTGGCAAACTCATCAATACGATCAACACCTTGGTCAAGGAAATGAAAAGTCAACACAGCATCAATGCAGCAGTTGCAACTCCAGATCCAGATCCAGTTCCATCAGCTCCAGCTCCTCAGGGAAACTCTCAGGGTACTGCACAGGTACCGGTGTTAAGAGCACCCCGAGGGTAGATCAGCCTGAAGATGCCACTGAAGCAAGTGGCCGGGTTGAGAGTATCTCAGAAGAAGTCCTTTCCAGTCTGACATTACAGTTTCAGCAGATGGGCAATCCCTCAGAGCACATCGGACAGATGCAGTCTCAAACAGCACAGCTGAAATCACAGAAGAAGCTGTTGTTGTATAAAGGGAAAGTTTATGGACAAAGTACTCACATTTTGGTAGATCCAGGAACCACATCGTCTTTCATCGACAGACAGTTCGCTGCTCAGCTTGGTATAGCTCCCACAGATTCTTCATCATTTTCAGTGGGATTGGCTGGAGGAAGCCAACTACCATGCACATCCTATCTTCCCAAGGCTACATTTTCTCTGGGCAAGTATAAGGATGCAGAAGATTTCTACATCATTGACATGAAACCATTCACTGTCATTCTGGGTCAAGATTGGTTGGAGAGGAGGAATCCACACATTGACTTTCAGACCAAAAATCTGACGATCACTAGGAAGCATTCATCAGGCTCTAGTATTCGCACAGTATTGTCCAGAGTTGAGCAGACTCCAAACTCAGATGACCTTCCTGAAATGGAATTGGTCAGCGCTACCACCATGAGAAAGCATCTTCGTCGCATTCGATCCAGTGGTTCGGCTGAAGAAGCCGTAGCTTATCTCTTCTTTCTCTCAGAGGTCGACGGTGAACTGGTCTTTGCAGCATCAGACTCAGACACCACTATGGAAGACCCCGAGGTCACGGCAGCACGTGATCAAGTGAGAGAAGACTTTTCAGACATATTCCAGGAGGATCTTCCAGCTGGTCATAGGCCAGAACGGTTTGAAGGTGGTTATCATCGAATCAACATTGAACCTGGGCATAAGCCACCATCACAGCCAGTACGTACCATTCCAGTACCCATGATGGAGGAGCTCAAACGGCAAATCATTAAATATGTCGAGTTGGGTATCCTTCGTCCATCATCATCACCATATGGGTGCCCAATCATCTTCGCTCCTAAGCCAGGGGGAAAGTGGAGGATGTGTTGCGATTATCGTGCCCTTAACAATATCACCATAAAGGACACATATCCGTTGCCACCCCATGATACCCTTCTTGAACAGCTTAAGGGAGCACGCTGGTTCAGTAGATTTAATTTCAACCAGTTCTTCCACCAAATCCCCATTCATCCAGACGACATTCATAAAACTGCTATTCGCACCAGATACGGTTCTTATGAATGGACAGTTATGCCTTTCGGATTGACCAATGCTCCTGCAACAGCACTTCGTGTAGGAAACCGGGCATTCTTTGACTTCATCGACCAGTTCCTTGTCATTTTCATGGACGACACTATTGTATACAGTCCAGATTTTGACAGCCATGTGAAGCATGTTCGACAGTTCCTCCAGCGTTGCAGAGATCACCAGTTCTACATCATGCCTTCCAAGGTGGAGTTGTTCGTCAGATCTATAGACTTTATCGGACATCACATCTCTGAAGCAGGCCTATCCATCATCGAAGACAGAATCCGAGCAGTCATGGCAATTCAGCCTCCAGTGTCTTATGGTCCTACCGTTGAAAAGCAGCCTCTACGCCGTATGGCTAAAGATGGCAAGTCATCCCTTCGGTCATTCTTGGGCATGGTCGGTCAATTTAGGAGATTCATACCAAAGTTCTCCAAAGTTGCCGAGCCGCTCAATCGTCTCCTTAAAGATAATGCAGAGTTTGTCTGGGAAACTGAGCAGCAGCAGGCATTTGATAACCTCAAAAGTGCCATCTGTAACGCTCCAGTATTGCAGCTTTTAGATCAGAAACTGCCATCTATTATGGAGGTCGATGGATCAGGCACACACGTTGGTCAAGTAATACTCCAGGATCAAGGAAAAGGTATGAAGCCATGTGGTTATCACAGCGTCACTCTATCCGATACACATAGACGTTGGCCTATTCCTGAGATCGAGCTATTTGCCATTGTGGAAGGCTTCCGATTCTTTCGCCACATCTTGTTGGGAGCTCCTGAGACTATTGTACGCTCAGATCATCAGCCACTGGTTTAATTCCAGACCAAATCCACACTGAGCCCCAAACAGGCACGGTGGTTGGATGAGCTCTCCGAATACAACTTCCGTATAGAGCACATTGCTGGCGAGAAGAATAAGGTTGCAGACGCACTCACGCGTATCTCTGCACTATTTGAACTCACTGATTGTCTTCATCATATGGACATCAGCGAGGTCATTCCATCTGCAGATCCTACATTCATTGCTCTTATATCTTCTTCATCAGCTCATCAGCTACACGACATCATTATATCCGAGTATGATCGTGACACATTTGCACAGACTATTTTGGCTAAACTGACATCATCGACTTCGTCACAGTCAGTCAGCAGCTACAGCTTCGAGCTCATTCAGGGGTTGATCTATCGTAAGACCATATATGGCAGACAGCTGTACATTCCACCAACAGCTAAAGTCCCCACAGATGACGGTGAAATCACACAACTTCGCCACATTCTTCTTCATGAGTGCCACTCAGCCACTATTTCTGGTCATGTAGGCAAAAATCGCATGCTTCATCTTCTGCGTAGCCGGTATTATTGGCCAGGAATGACAACGGCAGCCATCAAGTACATTCGGGAGTGCCCCGTTTGTCAGCGCCAGAAAACGAGGCGACACAAGCCTTATGGTCAGGCGCACATACGATATTCCGTGCCTAAGACAAAATGGCTAGATGTATCTCTTGATTGGATCACTGACCTGCCTATCACCACTAATGGGCACGACAGTATATTTGTGGTAATGTGCCAATTTTCTCATCGCTGTCATCTCATCCCCTTCAGCATGACCTGGACAGCTCAGCATACTGCTTCTATCTATATGCAGCATATCTTCAAGCTCCATGGTCTTCCGAGGAACATCATCTCAGATCGAGACCCCAGATTCACCTCTACATTCTGGCAGACACTATGGAAATCTACTGGCACGAGATTGTCCATGACGTCATCACACCATCCACAGTCGAATGCTGCCAATGAGAGGAGCCATGCCTTCATTGAGGACATCCTCAGGTATTTTTCAAATTGTTGATTCATGATATGATTTCACCATCCTCTGATTTATAAACTGATTAAGTAGTATTTTTTTTCATCCTCAGGTGTTGTTGCAATGATACTTCAGCCAATTCGTGGGAGGACAAGTTGCCTCTGGTGGAGTTTGCAATTAACAATACCGTTTCTGCATCAACTGGTTATTCACCATTTTATCGCGACTCGATGGCGCAATCACTTTCGCCTCATGACCTGGTTATCACTATTCCGCCAGAAGCTCCTGTTCCAATACAAAGAGCTATTCGAGATCATTTTGACCAGTACTCGGCTGTTCATGCCAACGCGGTAGACAACATTTCCCGAGCAGCAGAGATTAGCCATGCCAGATTCAATAAGACTCACATGCCTAAGCAGTTTGCAGTTGGGCAGAAAGTTCTTTTACGGACCGAGTTTATTCAATGGACTGGTTTGACAGAGGCAGGCAGACACTTTAAGCAGCCATATATTGGGCCATTCACCATCTCCAAAGTGCTTAGCCATGGACGTGCATACGAGTTAGATTTCGGAAATCTTGATATCCGTATTCATCCGGTACAGCCTGTTTCCAGATTAGAGCTGTACAATGACTCGATCCAAGCACCTTCCTTTGCCTCTGCCACAGATGATCACCGAAGAAGGGCAACCACTGTTTGAGATATCACATATACTCTCGGATAAGTTCACTAGAGGTGTCAAATACTATTTAGTGCGATATGCAGGCTACGGCCCTGAGCATGACACCTGGGTCAAAGCCACAGAGCTGACCAATGCAGCAGACATTATAGCTGCCTATGAAGGCTAAACATTTTTTAAAGCCTCGTGCCCTTACTTATTGTAATATATACTAATACATGTCGATCATCTATATAACCTTGCTCTTAATGTTTTGTCATTATGTTGCATAGAAGCGGGAAATTGATCCTTCCTTGCTAAAGGTGTAGTGAGCCTTGTTCAAAATCATACCCTTGCACAGATACGCACACATGCGAGATATCATATCTGTGGATAAATAAAAACTGCTAATGCTACCTTTGCCAGCCGTGGTTTGTCATCGGACTTTTGGCCAATCATCCGCAGCTACCGGAGATTGAGGTAGACGGAGTTGTGATCCTGAGTTGTGCTTGACAAACATAACTAAACAAATTTCACATTAGTACGTGGCGAATCCATTCTCACTCATCGCGATAGATGTTCGTCAAAGCGCGCGTACCGGACCGAAAAAAAGGAGTTTGGCAGACGGGTGAGGATTTAAAGTGGACTTATAAAGACCCTCCGATATCTCGTAAGCAGGGCCTCCTCCGCTGCATTAAAAACAAGCCGTAATTTCGAAATATTCGGAAGGGGCTCTCCATAGTATTCCTGTGAACTTCGGGGGAGTAAGCTCTCTGAAGGGAGGAAGAGGTGGATGCATTATAGCCGAGAATCGTTCGTTAAATCGTCGATCATCGAGTGTCGACGGCAAGCGCAAATATCTATCCGTAACGTAAAACTCGGAAGATACCTTGAAACGTCACTCTGAAATACGATACGCAATTCATGGGGGCTACATCCTAAGAACTGTAGGGCTAAAATGCCTAAGGTGAGGGACTAAAGTGGACTCAGTTCCCCCCAATAACCTAAAAACACCATGAGGGACGCCTCAAATCGGTGTAAGAAGACTGGTACCAGCAAGAAGCGACAACAACAAAGATATCATAGACATATACAAAGGTATGCCCGTTGTGAGGTCACAACTCTTTTAAGAGGGGAGATCTGTCAGGGTCATGACCGATGACATATGTGTCATACATGTCATACGTGTCATACCTGTCAGACAAACAAGAACCATCTTGGCTTTTAAGCATGTGCGGAACACGCATGCACAGTATGAACGAACTAGTCGTTATTACAATACTGGTCGTTCAACCTACGTCTCGGGTTCACAACCCAATGGCGGTACCATCTAAGATGATGGGAGACGTATGGTACAAAAGTGAGGAAGCGTTGTGCTTCAGCAGATCTTCTTACAGAGACTGCACTCACAACCCGCTATTACGTACACTCGCATTGCTGTCCAACTTTGCAGTGTTTATTTGTATATTGATAATATATTCACGGCGCCTGTTTATCCCGCCGTATCAGACCTCACATGGACCTATCTAAAGAACGTGGGCGAGGCAAACAGCGGTGTAAAGAATTCCTCGTTGAGAGATAGCGAAAATCGACCCAAAAATCGGGGAAAAAACAAAAATTATGCACAAGAAAGGGCAGGTTGACTGCAATATATCCCGCCAAACAAAAAAGCAAAAATACGTTTTTCCCGTGAGATATCGGCATTTTTGTGCGTGCGATTTTTTCAAATCGAACTAAAGGGGGAAAATCGAAGAACAGGTGCTCTGTGGGAATGCTTTCCTGTTCCCAGCGAACGGTGCAATCGGCGGACTCGATGCACTCCCCTATCCTAATCCAACGGTCCCCATGAGTTGCTTAAACTCAAAACGGCGTAAGGGGGGATCGAACCCACGACCGACCACCTTGACTCAGGAAAGTTACCGTTATTACGACCACTTCGCCATGTACGAAATGTTGTGGAGAAAAGCGCGTTCTGATGAAAGTTGTCAAAAAATCAGGGCATTATGGATAATCCCCCCCCGCAATTTCGAATTTCAAAAAGATCCCGCGCGAGTTGACTCGATCGCGTGGACCGACGTTGGACCTCGATGGAACCAATGCTGTCCACCTTGGTACACTGCCTCGCCTGGAGGCGCAGAAAGTCAAAGAACTTTGAATTCTTTGACCTTCGTTCCTCGCACTACCGCCTCACAACCTCAGTCCTCACAGCCTCACGCACAACCTCCGTCCGTCCACGCAGCACAGACATCGATGGGACCTTCACGCAAGACACGCAGCAAAGACCAGAAGAAACTGAATTCCCGGCAGACGACCCTCCCTCAGTCTGAAAACACCCAGCTGGGGGAGCTCATGCGCCAGTTTGCAGCCCAGCAGCAAGAAATGCAGGGTCTCCGGCAGCAGCTGGCAGCAGGGCTTGCTGGTGCTGCTGCTGTGCCTGCGCAGCACCCGGCCGTCAAGGTGGAAGCGGGTGCTACAGGCAGCACGCCTGGCGATGCGGGGGGGGTCTTCCACACGACAAAGGAAGCCCCCCAGCATCTCGTGAAGTCATTGCAGCGGTCGACAAATTTAGTTTGCGGAAATAATTTAAAAAGTGGAGTATGGGCCCCTGGATGCACCATCTCCACGCTGGAGGAAGAGAGCCTGGACGAAGCCATTGAGGCGATCAAAACGGCGACGCCAGGCTTCTCGTACGAATGCGTGCGGGAATACATAAAAAACCGACTGGCATATATGAAATGTCAGACCACCACCTTGGGGAGGTGGAAGCTAAAGACCACAAAAGAATGCCCGACGGGTTTTTTCCAGCGGTTTGACGGCCCGGCCCGCGGCGTCCGGGTGGCATCGGACGCCACCGGCGAGCTGCCCGGCAAGAAGACCACCGAGACGGTGCTGAATTACTTCGACGCCGGGCAGCCCACGGAGGGCCCCCTCTTCGAAGCCTTTTGGGCACTGGAGGGGGTGCAGTACGTCAAGCCCGCCGACGTGCAGCCCGCCAACTTGGGGAAGCCCGCCGTCGGGCTGGACAGGGATCAAGGGGAGATGATCCCTGCCCCAGTCGCGCCCGAGAAGCAGGGCAAGGAGAAAAAGAGTTCGTTCGTGTGGCCACTGGTAAGCAAACATACCTGTTATGTTTTTTTACCCTGGACCCCTTTGTTTTAAGAGGGACGGTACAGGGGCCACGTTTAGCCCTCGTACCGAACCCACGCTGGACCGACCCACAGTGTGGTAGGGCCGCTCCAGCTGAACTGCAGTGTGTGAGTGTGGGTACGATGTCGCTGACTGCTATTGGTTTGGGGCTGGGTCGCAGGCGGATGACTCCACACTGGTGCTCGGGTCATTCGTCGCCGTGCACCACATCCGCTCCAAATCCGTTACCCCCTTCCCCGAGGAGTTCGCCTCCTCACTCCTCGACTACGACAACGATCGGTTCGAGTTGTGTTACGGGGTGGTGGAGGGGGTCCCCCGGGGGAGCAGTGTGAATATTGCCAAGGGGGGCAATATCCCCAAGGACGTCGTGGAGGTTTTGCTCAAGTTCGGAGTAAAACCTTCCCCCCACGACGAGAAGGGCGAGCCCGGGGACCATCACGGCCGCATCCTTGCGATGCACGAGCAATCCATCACGAAGTTGCTCGCTCTTTCCTCCAACTCAGAAAAAAAAATAAACAAAACAGAACTCCAGCACGACGGCAAGTCGATAATGGAGGCAGGCATCCTGGTGTGGTAAGTAACCCTTCAGTTCGCACGTTTTGCCCCCACCTCTGTAAACCTGGGTCCCGCACGGTCCGGTGTTCTGCCCGCACCCCGCCCCCGTATGTCCTGTATGGTCCCACGTGTCGCCCCAACCCCGCCCCAGTATACTCTGTGTACTGTCTGTGTTGAGGTGTGGTGTGTCTACGTAACCTATGCAGGATGCCAGTCAGTAACGTCAAGCTCAGCAAAAATGCCTATAAGGCATTTGCTGGTATGAAGGTGCAGAGCGCCAAGGAAGCTTCCGAACGAAGTACAGCCAGCCACGCCGCCAAGGAGTCCCGCAAAAAGGTGGCAAAGGAGATGCTCGTCAAGGCCAAGAGGAAAGCGGATGGGGGCGACGAAGCCGAGAAAAAGAAGAGGAAAAAGGGCAAGGCAGCTGTAACGGAGGAGGCCGAGGAGGCCGAGGAGGCCGAGGAGGTGGTGGAGGACATGGAGGGGGACGTGTCCGGGGATGGCGGGGATGGTGATGAGAATGTTGATGGGGGCTCGGATGGGAAAGGAGGGGAGGAGGAGGCCGACGAAGATGCGCAAGACGAGGAGGGGGCACAGGAAGGGGAAGCTAGTGGTAGCGGTGGTGGTAGTGAAGCCGGCGGTAGTGAAGCTACTGCTTGACATTTTACAGTAGCAAAAATTGCTCCTGCTTACTTTGTACAGTATGTATAAATATATATGTATACGTGTATATATTGTTTCCACATTGGTCCCACATTAGTCCTGCATGTATACCTGCTCCTGGACCCACAAAATAATCGCACGGACCCGCGTAATAATCACATGGACCCAACTTAAGACCCGCATGGACCCGCCGAATAATCGTATGGACCCACATAATAATCACATGGACCCGCCGAATAGCCATATGGACCTACATTATAATCGTATGGACCCGCTTAATAACCGCATGGACCTGCGGAATAATCGCATGGACCCGCGAGATATGCACACGGACCCGCTTAATGATCACATGGACCCCACTTAATAACCGCATGGACCCGCCGAATATTCGAATGGACCCACATAATAATCACATGGGCCCGCCAAAATACCATATGGACCTACATAATAATCGTATGGACCCCCCTTATAAACCGCATGGACCCGCTGGATAACCATATGGACCCACCAAATAATCGCACGGACCCGCGTAATAACCACATGGACCCCACATAATAACCTTATGGACCCGCCGAATAATCACATACTCCACACACATAACCCACATAACCCACATACTGAACGCATCGACTCGCCGAATATCCACATGGACCCGCTGAATAATCATATGGACCCATATAATAATCACATGGACCCGCCGAATAACCATGTGGACCTACATTATAATCGTATGGAACCGCTTAATAACCGCATGGACCCGATAGGTAAGCACACGGACCCGCTTAATAATCAAATAGACCCGCTTAATAACAGCATGGACCCGCAAGACCATCATACGGAACCGCTTAATAATCGCGTGGACCCGCCGAATATCCACATGGACCCGTTAAATAACCCTATGGACCTATATAATAGTCATTTGGACCCGCTTAATACTCGCACGGACCTGCTAAATTACCGCTTGGACCTGCTTAAACACCACATGGACCTGCTTAGTAATCATATGGACCAATCGTGCCAGCGCCCAAACGGGCGGGGTCCATGCTGGGTCCATGTGAATCCTCCCTACGGGTCCATACGAGGTCCATGCGTCGCATGGACCCGTAGGAATGTCTGACCATTGGACCCATGTGGTACCTATCGGTCCATGTGGGGTCCATGTGATGATAACCGAGTGGTCCCGGTGTAGTCCATGCGATTATACCTACGGGTCCACGAGGGGTCCATAAGGGGTCCATGCGTCACATGGACCCGTAGGAATGTCTGACCATCGGACCCATGTGGCCCTTACCGGTCCATATGGGGTCCACATGCTACGTACACACTGAGGGGTATCACATGGACCCCACATGGACCCGTAGGGATGGTCCATGTGAGGTCCATGTGACTGAAAACCGCATGGACCCCTTAAGGACCTTCAATGGACCCCATAATTATGGACCCATAGGGAGAAATGTCTGACCATTTGGGGCATGCGAGGTCCATTCCAAGTCCACGTGGGTCCACGTGAGATCCGTGTGGGGTCCATGTGATTTGTGAATCACATGGACCCGTCCCTATTTGGTAGTGAGGAAGGAGAGACCAGAGAGGTCAACCTGGACGAGAAGGCCATTGCCATGGGGTACAGCGCGAGTGAGTTGCGCATGACTCAGGGCATGAGTGATGAAGAGCTGGCCGGGATACTTGGCCTCGCCATGGATCGCAGAGCTATGGAGCTACTGTACGCGGTTGCGGAGGTCAGTACGATCAAACTGCCGAAGAGCCAGGAAAGTGAGGAAGAGGAGCATGGCGCATTAGCTGCCATACCCATTGTGGGGTCTGCTAATGCAACAACCGCCTCAGAATTGGCACCGGAGCCGGTGCAAGCACAGCTAGCGGAGTGGGTCACCAGGTCCAACGACTACACTCAACAAGTCGCCCGACGCCTTAGTCACCAGGATTGGGAGCTGCGACTGCAGCACATGTGCAGTCAGGGGCAGAAAGGTACGCAAGGACTGGGCACAGCAGACGCAGTCTCACGTCGCCGACAATGGAAGCTCGCCTCCATGGAGGTCGCGGGTTACAATGCACGGCACCGTCAAGCCTTCCTGAGGCCTGGGGATAAACCGGTGGAAGTGAACTCAGCGCCCGAGTGGGCACCAGCGGCGAAGGAGAAAGAGATGAGGTTGCCTAGGCTGCCAGACACGGCGAGACTGGTCGCCATGATGGCCAACGTGACCCAGCAAGAGACACTACGGGAGAAGTACCCTAACATACACGAGGATGCGCCATGTCTCGCGTGGATAAAGGCCGGAGGCTCAATGGAAGTCCCCAAGGAGGAGTACCATAGAGTCAGAAAGAGGGCGGGTCGTCACCGATGGGATGGGCTCATGGGCGAGCTATACATGGTCACCATCAGCGGCAAGGAGCTTCTGGTACCCAAGCCCGGTGACAGGCTTCAGCTTGTGCGTGAGTACCACGAGAGGACTGGCCACTGGGGCATCAGGCGGACATTGAATCTGTTGTGGCAACGCCATTATTGGGTGGGCATGAAGCAGGATGTCAGGGCAGTGGTTACGCAGTGTGAAACTTGCCAGAGGGTGAAGACTCACTACGCTCGGGAGGAGGCGATGCTCACGCCGCTGGAGATCAAGTCCTTCATGTATCGCTGGTCCCTGGACTTGGCTTGGCCTACGAAACGCGTCACGAAGGCTGGGAACCAGCGCGTCCTGGTCATGACAGAGCATTGCACGCGTTTCATTGTGTGCGTTCCGATTCCCAATAAGGAAGCCTCCACCATCGCCAACGCGTTTCGCAACCACGTCCTGTCAGTGTTTGGGGCGCCAGCGGAATGCCTCGTGGATGGGGGTACCGAATTCGAGGGCGACTTCGCCACACTGTGCAGGCAGTGCCTCATTGACCGAAGGGTTACCTCACCAGGTTCCTTAGAGAGCAATGGCTTGACCGAGCGGGCGGTACGCACCATCAAGTTTTGCTTCAAGAAGATGGCCCTCGACAAGGGCCTGGACTTCGAGTGGGACGAGTTGCTCTGGTCACTTGTGCTCAGCTACAATGCAGCCAAGCAGCAGTCGACTGGAGTTGCACCTTTCACGCTGCTGTTCGCGCAGGAGGCTACCGTGCCACCAGACCTTCGTGCGCGACCTGAGCTGGACTTTGAAAGGTCGGACGAGCGAACTCTGGCTGAGGACTTGCTGCAGCGAGCGACTATCGTGAAGAAGCTCATGGTGCACGCAGGATGCAACCTGGAGATCGCTCAACACCGTGATACCCTTATGTACGAACATAGGAGAAGTGGCAGCTACGAGCCGAAGCCGCATCAGTTCAAGGCAGGCGACTTCGTATATATACGACAACAACCACGCTCTGGCATGGAGGTGGCCACTAAGCCAGCCATTCTGAAGTTGTTCAAGGTGCAGAAGGACGGGGTGGTGGTGTTGGAAGACAGCACCAAGCTTCGAGAAAAGAGCACGGTGCAAAGCATTGCGCCGTGCCACTTGCAGGTGAAGGACCAATACGACTGCAGCGCATGCAGCCATTCCCAGCAAACATCTTGCGTGTGGGAAGTGCATGAGGACGGATGGCGGGGCACAGGGTAGAAGTCTTACCGTGGCGGGCCGGCCCGGGGCCGCAGTAGCTCGCTCCGGGCCGAAAGCGGGCCGAAGGGGCTTTCGCCCCCGGGCCGCACAAAAATATGAGCCGGCCAAACTTCGGCAAAAAATATAGGCATTTAATGCCACTTTTTATCAAACCCCCATACTTAATTTCAAAATTCCGCGCCTGCGGCGGGCATTTTTATTCCTTGACCGTTTTGGCCGAAAGCGGGCCAGCGGATATATAGTTTACGGGCCGTAAAGATTTTTGGAAGACTTCTACCCTGGCGGGGCATCTATGCTGTTATGTGACACGTGCAATCGCGGTTATCACATTTGGTGTCTGGAGCCAACGCTGGGCAAAGTGCCTGAAGGAGATTGGCAGTGCCCCAAATGCTTGGGTGCGACAATGGTGGCAGCCTCCGCCGAGGTGGGCGCATCCATCGTGGAGAGAATGGCTGCCATGGAGCTGCAGCTGAAGGAGAAACTGGGAGCGGATACGGATATTGTCGCCTGCGGACGTGGGCCCGCACCGGGCAGTGAGGTTGGGCCGCGAGCATCCATGACAGGCGCTCACATCGCGACAGATTGCCAGGAAAGAGGGGACCATGGGGGATCTTCCAGACCGAGTGGCATGGGGAGGCCAGGAAGAACTGAGCAGGGTGATCACAGACTTGATGCCAGGGCATTTGCATGATGGTCACCGCACCATTCTGAGCAGAAAGTGTTCAGAGCAGCACACTCGCGCGAGAGGCTTACGTCGAGGCCGCCACAGTGCACGCCATGAGTCCGGAGGAGGTGCAGAAGAGGGGGGGCGTTACTCAGTTAAACAGAGCCCACGTAAAGATTGCCAGTCAGTCGGATTGGGGCTTGGAGCTGGTCATGACGGTTCCTCAGGAAGTCAGGCGCCTAGCGCACGAGGTGAGCTGGAAGAAGATCACACAGGTCTGGGACCCGTGGGTTGGTACAGGTGTGATTGGCAAGGTGATGTCACTGGAGTGGCCTCACTTGGAGATTATGAACAACGATTGGAACCCGAGTTGGGATGGCCTGAGGCCCTCAATGCACTGCAGCCGGGCAATTATCGTGTTTGGAAGGAGAAGTATGGAGTATGTGATGCGGTAATAACGTCACCTTGGTTTGCTGTACTGGATATTGCATTGCCATTAGCAGTGCTGGCCAGCGGAGTAGTGGCGTGCATCCACGTGCCATCGCACTACATGACAGATATGACTGAGAGCGGGGCGCGGTACTTTCGTAAACTGTGTCATGCTGGCGGGGCATCTATGCTGTTATGTGACACGTGCAATCGCGGTTATCACATTTGGTGTCTGGAGCCAACGCTGGACAAAGTGCCTGAAGGAGATTGGCAGTGCCCCAAATGCTTGGGTGCGACAATGGTGGCAGCCTCCGCCGAGGTGGGCGCATCCATCGTGGAGAGAATGGCTGCCATGGAGCTGCAGCTGAAGGAGAAACTGGGAGCGGATACGGATATTGTCGCCTGCGGACGTGGGCCCGCACCGGGCAGTGAGGTTGGGCCGCGAGCATCCATGACAGGCGCTCACATCGCGACAGATTGCCAGGAAAGAGGGGACCATGGGGGATCTTCCAGACCGAGTGGCATGGGGAGGCCAGGAAGAACTGAGCAGGGTGATCACAGACTTGATGCCAGGGCATTTGCATGATGGTCACCGCACCATTCTGAGCAGAAAGTGTTCAGAGCAGCACACTCGCGCGAGAGGCTTACGTCGAGGCCGCCACAGTGCACGCCATGAGTCCGGAGGAGGTGCAGAAGAGGGGGGGCGTTACTCAGTTAAACAGAGCCCACGTAAAGATTGCCAGTCAGTCGGATTGGGGCTTGGAGCTGGTCATGACGGTTCCTCAGGAAGTCAGGCGCCTAGCGCACGAGGTGAGCTGGAAGAAGATCACACAGGTCTGGGACCCGTGGGTTGGTACAGGTGTGATTGGCAAGGTGATGTCACTGGAGTGGCCTCACTTCGAGATTATGAACAACGATTGGAACCCGAGTTGGGATGGCCTGAGGCCCTCAATGCACTGCAGCCGGGCAATTATCGTGTTTGGAAGGAGAAGTATGGAGTATGTGATGCGGTAATAACGTCACCTTGGTTTGCTGTACTGGATATTGCATTGCCATTAGCAGTGCTGGCCAGCGGAGTAGTGGCGTGCATCCACGTGCCATCGCACTACATGACAGATATGACTGAGAGCAGGGCGCGGTACTTTCGTAAACTGTGTCATGCTGGCGGGGCATCTATGCTGTTATGTGACACGTGCAATCGCGGTTATCACATTTGGTGTCTGGAGCCAACGCTGGACAAAGTGCCTGAAGGAGATTGGCAGTGCCCCAAATGCTTGGGTGCGACAATGGTGGCAGCCTCCGCCGAGGTGGGCGCATCCATCGTGGAGAGAATGGCTGCCATGGAGCTGCAGCTGAAGGAGAAACTGGGAGCGGATACGGATATTGTCGCCTGCGGACGTGGGCCCGCACCGGGCAGTGAGGTTGGGCCGCGAGCATCCATGACAGGCGCTCACATCGCGACAGATTGCCAGGAAAGAGGGGACCATGGGGGATCTTCCAGACCGAGTGGCATGGGGAGGCCAGGAAGAACTGAGCAGGGTGATCACAGACTTGATGCCAGGGCATTTGCATGATGGTCACCGCACCATCGCTGAGCAGAAAGTGTTCAGAGCAGCACACTCGCGCGAGAGGCTTACGTAAGGCCGCCACAGTGCACGCCATGAGCCCGGAGGAGGTGCAGAAGAGGGGGAGCGTTACTCAGTTAAACAGAGCCCACGTAAAGATTGCCAGTCAGTCGGATTGGGGCTTGGAGCTGGTCATGACGGTTCCTCAGGAAGTCAGGCGCCTAGCGCACGAGGTGAGCTGGAAGAAGATCACACAGGTCTGGGACCCGTGGGTTGGTACAGGTGTGATTGGCAAGGTGATGTCACTGGAGTGGCCTCACTTGGAGATTATGAACAACGATTGGAACCCGAGTTGGGATGGCCTGAGGCCCTCAATGCACTGCAGCCGGGCAATTATCGTGTTTGGAAGGAGAAGTATGGAGTATGTGATGCGGTAATAAC
>LGRX02009360.1:36971-54003 GCA_001247695.2 Cymbomonas tetramitiformis | reverse complement strand
GGGAGAAGTCCTCTCCGGAGGCCTTTCGGCCAGTTTTCGAGAAAACATTTGTTTTTTCTTGTTTTGGCATCTTTTTGCATACTTAAGGGTCAAAATTCTTTCGGCCAATCTTCGGCCAAACCCTCTTTTTGGGAGACTCTCTCGGCCAGGGGCCGGTCAATCGCGACAGGACTTCTCCCCTGATTTGCATGATGGTCACCGCACCATTCTGAGCAGAAAGTGTTCAGAGCAGCACACTCGCGCGAGAGGCTTACGTCGAGGCCGCCACAGTGCACGCCATGAGTCCGGAGGAGGTGCAGAAGAGGGGGGGCGTTACTCAGTTAAACAGAGCCCACGTAAAGATTGCCAGTCAGTCGGATTGGGGCTTGGAGCTGGTCATGACGGTTCCTCAGGAAGTCAGGCGCCTAGCGCACGAGGTGAGCTGGAAGAAGATCACACAGGTCTGGGACCCGTGGGTTGGTACAGGTGTGATTGGCAAGGTGATGTCACTGGAGTGGCCTCACTTGGAGATTATGAACAACGATTGGAACCCGAGTTGGGATGGCCTGAGGCCCTCAATGCACTGCAGCCGGGCAATTATCGTGTTTGGAAGGAGAAGTATGGAGTATGTGATGCGGTAATAACGTCACCTTGGTTTGCTGTACTGGATATTGCATTGCCATTAGCAGTGCTGGCCAGCGGAGTAGTGGCGTGCATCCACGTGCCATCGCACTACATGACAGATATGACTGAGAGCAGGGCGCGGTACTTTCGTAAACTGTGTCATGCTGGACACTTGCATGTGATTGGACATCTGGAGCATGGGCCCATTGGAAGAAGATGTATGTGGGTGATGGTGTTTCGAAACCCTTTGACACGAGCAAGGATGCTACGGGGTGGAGAGGCTACTGGAGTGGGTATGTTCACTTTCAGCATGGGCAAGTTCGCGCTGGATGGTGCTACGACAGAAGATGCTGAACAAGCTCTTATCTAATGTCTGTGCTACTATCTCACAAACCGCGGCTTGTCGTGTACCTTAGCCGGGTTGTGACACCTGGGACAGTAGTCCCTGTGACGAACATATGACACGCGCAACACAATACGCGCGAGCGGTTACAGCAGTGACAAGGTACGGAAGTACGGATGGGTGTTACATCTTATTTGGAGGTAGCAATGGTAATATGTAGGGCGGCGTAGCCTAGTGAGGGCAGACGCTCATTTTTGTTTTGCCTTCGTAACAGTGAGTTCGAATAGAGGAAGTTCTTGCTCAGACCGCGAAAACAGCAGTGTTATGATATAGCAATTTATGATTTATGATATTCTTTTGCTTGTGAAGTTGTGCATTCTGTGGACTTGTGCTTAAATATTGGCGTCAGAACTGCATACTGCAGTCTTTTACAAAACAAAAATATGCTTAATTACAGACATGTCGTCTGTAATTCCGAGCGTGAAGCAGCAGTCTTGAAGAACGAGGCCTTCGAAGGGTGAGGCCAGGAACGGATTTATCCGTACTGGTAAGCTTGGACAGGTTGAGTAAAGCAGACTGTTGTGACACTGGAGGTTCAGCAGCCATCCGAGACACAGCGACAGTGTTTATTATGATATTCTGGGCTATTCTGGGAGACAGTGTCCTGATGGAGCGAAACACTGGATGATAAAGCCAGGAACGGATTTATCCGTACTGGTACGCCTGAAGGCGTAGAGCGAAATGGGGGGTCTCAGTGTTTATCGTGGCGACAGCGTTCATTATGAAATTCTGGGCTATTCTGGGAGACAGTGTCCTGATGGAGCGAAGCACTGGATGGTGAAATCAGGAACGGAGTTATCCGTACTGGCAAACCTGAAGGGGTGGAGTGAAGCAGGGGTCTCATCACCTACAAGACTCATTACCTCAGGAATGAGTGAAAATGGCCTTACAGTGACTGCTGCTTAGAGCGAAGCACTGGGAGGTGAAGCCAGGAACGGAATTTCCGTACTGGTAAGCTGAAAGGTGTGGAGTGAAAAGGGCTTTCACCTTGGCACCTTCCCACCACTGAGAGATTAGCGACGGAGTCGACTACAGACCTCCAGAAGCAGCAGCGAGCCGAGAGACGTACTCAGAGAGCGGCAAGTGTGGGCCAGCATTTTCCCGAGCTGGAAGAAGAAACAGCACTGTTCTCGAGCACGTTCACTTGTGTGGCCGACTGGCAGTGTCACACCGAGACGGCCAGACACCGGATGGCCAAACGCCGAATGGCCGTTCGATATCTGAAATGAAAATCTACGCGGTTGGAATAAATATTTCCCTCCAAGAGAGAAGAGCCAACAAGAAACTGTTGGCCTCGCAACAAGAACCGATCAATGCGCTGAGACGTGAGAGCGCAGGCGAAGTACTATTTGAGAATGGAGGAACCCGCAGCTGGTAGAAGTGCGAAAGCCAGACTGGTTAGTAAAGTGGGAAAAGACATAGGCGACCGACTTGAGCAGCTTGTGAATGACGCGGTAGGCAACGCATTGACTACCACTTTTGCGAGTGACAGCTTCGAAGATCTCTCACTAGCGACAAGGCATAGAGTCAAGAGTGCGCTTGCGGAAGAAAAAGCTGGGGAGGTTAATTATATCGTGAGTGCTCAGATAGATGATCCCCTACACGGGATCTCCATGACCGTAGGTGGCACCGTGATGTTAGAGAAGAAAAAGGTATCCCTTCTGAGAATTCTGCGCACTTGGCAGCCCGACAATAGAACTTAAGCATACACGCCGACTTCACTGACTGCGACATCACGAAGAGCACTCAAGACCTGTTGTTGTCGCACAGTATGTGTAGGCAACCTCATCGAGATCCAGTCGCCAGCACATCTCACAGATAATTTCTTTTCTGTGGTGATTGAAGTGTTCCCCGCAGGTACCTCCTTGCATGCTGGATAAAATCCGCTATCACAGTTTTCACTCTATTTCAGTAGTAAGTGTGCGTCAGTCTACACTCACTACCACGTTGGTTTCGGGTTGAGGTCAGTTTTACATTCACACAGGTCGACTTATCAACGGTGAAGTAAAGCATGGGCGGTCTTTATTTTTATGGGGAGCTGAGGAGATGGAAAAGTCTTATGGTATCTTTGGTGCTCGGGCTGTTATCAGTGACGATGATAGAGGTGCACTCGTGCCCGAGTTCCCATACTATTTTCACATGGAGGAGGTGGTTGACGTTCAGATCCCGTATCCTCCATTTTCGACCACGGTCTGCACCAAGATGCTACATACCACTACTTCTTGGACTCCGAGGCGAAAACTATTCACCCCATTGACTTCCACCTTGGGACTTCCGCTCAGAATCGGAGACAGTTTCAATAGATACTTTTGCTACTGCAGTCGACTATTTTGCGAACCAACGTGGTATGCACGCACGTATCCCTTCGTTTGCTTCCCTCGTGTTGTCGTGTAGTCCCCTAGCTGAATTTGTGCCAAATGCTCGGAGCTTTACGTTTTCCCATGGCCGTTGATATTAGGGGTTGGTTTGGCTGCCGTATGCAGACTGCTTCTCGTGGGTTCTGGCACGCTTTCGAGCAGGAAATTCTTGAGTTCTGCGCCAGAAAGAAGACTGCCAAGAGACCGCACTCCCCACAGGCACAAATACCTTGCACGAGGGAGAGCTTTCTCGCTGCGATGCCAGCACACCTCCTAAAGGCTGCATCATGGGTGCAGGACAAAAAACCATGCAGATTCCCGTTCCAAATGCACAGAGCCTGGAGGATGTGCTAGGAGACTTCGGAAGTCTTTTCGTATTTCCGCGTGTGGAGGGGAGGGTGATCACAGAATTTACCATTGGGTGGCCTTGCTATTCTTTGTACCGCCCGACGATCGACGGGTTCCAATATCACTTTCGTATGGACGGAATAGAGAAACGGAATGCACAACGAGTGGTGCAGTGGGACACCCGCAACTGCGTTCTCGAGCGAGCAGGCACAGCGGAACGCAAGAAGCAACGTGCTGAGATGTTGTCTAACCCTGTTTTCAATCCCGTCGCTCGCTCTGCCTGAAATGCACGTATAGAACACAGTTTGTTGTATGAAATTTAACTGAGTTATTGCCACTATTTACAAATTTTCATATGTACAAATATTGAGGTGTGTGTTTTGTATGTCTCAGCAATGTCTAATAAGAGTTGCTAGTCTGTTTGGCACGTGCTGCTTTTTCTAGCTCATCAACTTTAGCCTTTTGATTTCGCACACTACGCTGACGGAGTTCAACAACTCGAGCTTGTTTCTGTGCCCGCCAGCTGGCAATATGTGGGCCTTGGCGCCGCAACTCCGACAGCTTCTCTTTTTCTTTCTCAACATATTTTTGCAGCCGGCGTAAAGCTTGACGTGCAGGGACCAGGTCTGTATTCGGTGCATGCCCGGCAGACACTTGCAGCCAGTCTGCTGGAGGTACGGGCTTGCAACATCCTTTGCTCTCCCAAACGGTCGCGTCCAGATCGTATGCAACCTTTTGGAATAATAAACGGCTTTGAGCTTGCATAACTGTTTCAGTGACTAGCTGCGTGGTATGCTCATGTTGCAGGGACGTCTTCAAAAATTTCACATCCTCTTGCTTCACAGTGAAAGGGTTCCCTGGACGTCCACCTCTAAAGGTAAGATTTACTTGCTTCCAGCTGGTTAGGTGGTGAGCTTCAAGGGCTCCATTCATGTATTCCCCAGCACGGCATGGCGCATGTGCTCTCCTCCATGTGCTGCGAGGGTATGCACGTAGTATGCCAAACCCTGATCTGTGTAGACACCAATGACGCATCACATGAAACCACGACACATAGGTCCAAAGTCTGCGCGGTCCTTAGCAGAGGGGTCTAGATCTCGACCGATTTTAACAATCTCCCACCACTCCTTCCAGATGTTCAAGACCGTTGCGCTGTTATCCACGGCGGGTAACCACTGATGAGCAGTCCGACAAAGCCGTTTCACCTACCTACCACTGAGTGAAGGTGCGTAATAACTTCCTATCTTTGGATCCTTTTTCATCTGATACCAACAATTCGCACGTTTCCATGCCGTATTTAAAGCTGTGACTCTGTTCTCGTGTTGCGCGAGTGCAAAGATCGGTTTCAGTAGCCACTCAGTAACACGCATGCCGGCATGCACCATGCACGAAAGAGCCTTCACGTGTGGGATCTTCAGAAAAGCATCTGGACACTCCTTGTCCATCGGCCATTGCTTATGAACACGGAGCTTGAGAGATTTTTTGCCGGTGTAATGGTCTCGTAGAATTGCATCCTCGCCAAGGGTCGCGAAGCCAGGAACTTTAGTAGGAGTGAAACTGCGTTCAAGCCCTTCCTTGTGGAGTTTTTTCAAGGCCTTTTCGAAATCGCCAGTTGCTGAATTGATAATACGTAGCTCATCTGGAAATATACCATGTGCGCTCGCTATTGATGAAATAGTATCCCCGTACCTAGTTCTGAGTATTTTCATTTGCATCGGTGGCATGGTTCAGCATTTGCGTGACTACCGACACCACCCGCTCTGAATAGTGCCCAGTGGCTTGCCATATCTGCAGGATACTCGAATCGTAAAGTGAGCTCTTCCTCCTTGCCATCTAATACAACGGTAAGTGACTCCCCATCCTCTAGTATCTGCACATATTTGAATAGCTTCCGGCAGTTAGCCTCCAGGTTAATTGCCTTGTCCTTGCCTTCAATCTCGCATACAGTGAAACAACTTGCTGAAGACTGATGCTCACTCTCTAACCCCTCGATCTTTGGACTGACGACGAAGGATGTATATGACAAGATCGAGCTCTTGCTGGAACGTGCATTAAAAGAGAAAGCCCACTCCGAGATCGCGTCACGGAGTTCCTTCTTCTGCTCATCATCTAGCTCAGGTGCTTCGAACTCGCCCGTGTCTTCGTTTAATTCTGGCGGATATATTTCTGCCTTAAGCTTATTATGATAATAAGGCAACACCAAGCGAAAGAACTCAAAGATATCGACCTCATGTCCAATTCCCCCCGCACTCACTGTGGGCGTGATCGGCAAACATCTT
The DNA here is from genome assembly GCA_001247695.2 of Cymbomonas tetramitiformis. NCBI lineage: Eukaryota > Viridiplantae > Chlorophyta > Pyramimonadophyceae > Pyramimonadales > Pyramimonadaceae > Cymbomonas > Cymbomonas tetramitiformis. Next base: position 48,013 of record LGRX02009360.1, on the reverse strand, counting down.
GTATACATTCATTAAGCGTATGGCGGGCTGCCACTCTACGGTTTGCGCATGGCACGAACCCCTTCATCCCCCGAAATATGGTCTTTGCGAATTTTGCTGCACTTGCCGTAACCGATCCCCGCCTCGGTTTGTGCAGTTTCCCATAGTTGAGCGTCGTTTCGCTTGCGTTTCAGTGCGTGCACCCCCTTGTTTTCCCAGAAGTCTGAAATCCTATTCTTCTTAAAACCTTTGTAGTCCACGCCTAGAGCTGTTGGGCCTGTTTGTCGCTCGAGGGCTGTAGAGAGGGCAACTGCTCTTGCTATGCTATCTGTGCCATATAGCTTCCCTGCTTTCTCTATGGCTTCTTTCTGTAAGCGTCGTGCTTTACGGGCTCGCTTCTGACGTGCGCGTAATTTGTCGATTGAGTTCTCTGGAGCCCGCGCACATACAGGTTTACCTCGCCCCCAAACTGAACTCGATTTCTTCTTTCCGGAGTTCCAGTTTCTTTTGCCCTTCCCCTTAGGGACTGCAATGTTTGCGGCAGGTATAGGTGCCGGAGCTGAAGATTCTGAAAGCACCGGAGCTGAAGGTTCTGGAAGCACTGTAGGGCCCGGCACTTGCACTTGCACTGCTGTGGAGGGTGCGGAAGGGCAAGTTGGAGTTTGTTGCTCATTGGGGACCACAGTAGAAGGATTTGTTGGGGGTCGTACTCTGCGACGTGGCACAGATGGTAGACTTTCATGATCATGGCCAAGGCCAAGTCGTTGAGGAGCAGTTGCAGACTGTTGATCGTCAGAAGGAGTGGCCGATGCTGGCTTGAGCACCTCACGAAACATGCGAAATATGATGAATAGCTGAACACTTTCCTTTTCCTGAGTAGTCAAGTTTGTATTTGGTGTGCTGGCATTGGCTGGTGTGGAGGTTCGTACGTTATTTGTTTTCTTTAAGGAATTCGTATATGGAACTTGAGTACTTCAGCAGCGACATACTTTGAGAACTCCGGGGTTTGTTTGTGATGACCTTCTGCTGACTGTGGCAGGTATCCTTCCTTTATCATCTTTGTTTTTGTGCGGCGTAAACTACGAGCGCTGAAACCGGTGTCGTGAGAGCTTGATGTTTTCGGAGGTGGCGGTGGGGTTTGTGGAATTGGCTGTTGAATCGAGGATTGTGGCTGTTGGGATTGTGTAGCTGGCTGCTTAAGATGTCCAGAATTCATCTCCAAAACGGCGCGAATTTCAAACGAAAGGTGTAACACTAGCTAAATAACAAACACGCTGACGTAACGAGAAAAAAAAAACAGCCAAGGTTCCTCGCGGAAGTGTCGATGTGTTCTCCAGGCCTCTTTACAACCTACGTTGAAAAGGTTAGAATCTTCCGAAGGTGATTTGCCTGACATCAGACATTGTTGCATACTTGTACAGGACATTACACAGGATTCCGTGAATTAGGAGGCCGTCACATCGCATATTGCAATATTTTGGTTGTGAGGGATCATCGTTGACTGATTACACGTTGTAGGATGTTCTCCACTATAGTTGCATAGCCTCACAAGGGATACCTCCGAGCCACATTTTCATTTAAATTTATGGCGGTCTAAACCAACTCATGTGCGCAATTGGCGGATGAACAATCCAACACTGATTGAGTTTTGCCTCGATATGATAGGAAGAGCTGGCATCGGAGGATCATTTGCATACTAAAAGGCTTGCAGAATGCATAAGGGGCATAGAAGAGTTCAGGCACAGCTACGATACTATTGACCATTCCAAAAGACATAGCTGGTGTAAAAGTTGAATAAATACTCATGATCGTTCATCATGAGCTATCTCACAGCCGAACGCGGCAGTGCGTCATTGTCTTTTGCACTCCCAGCTTAAAGCTGGTTGCATAGCGATACGTTTCCCTCTACACACCAAGAAATCTGGTAAATCAGGAAAACAGGGCATACACTCGAGAACGGCGTTCTTCCCTGGTAAACTTGCTTTTCACCGAGAGTGGAAAAGCAGGATGAAGCTGTCCGAAGACCTTGCATATGGCTCTTGTCTCAAATGTCCGCATCTCAGATGCTGGGTGGTGGTGGTTGTTCCCCATCTTCCACAGGAGGTGGGGGCATCGGAGGTGCCATGACCACTGGAGTTCCCGGAGGGGGGGCAGCATGCATGTGAGCCTGATCAATCAGCACAAATGTCACAGCAGACGCTCAGCAATTGGCTCGAAGCATCCATTGTGATGAACACGCGAGAAAAGAGACGCATAGGTTGGAAGTTTGCACTTGAAGCAAGGGCCACTGAAAGTCACGAGGCGCATCCATGAGACACAAGCATCATCGAGAGCGTGCCGCCTACCTGCGGCCTTGCAGCAGCAGGGTGCATGCCTGGTCCTACAGGGGGGGTGCCTACAAGAACGGTTCCCTGCGCCAGAAACAAACCACAGCTAAGCCGGCGGCCGAAAGATGGAGGGAGCAGTGCTGCCACCGGGAAGAGATCCACATGTGAGGGGGGCGCAAGGAAGCCACACAACACAAGCACGGCGCAAAGACTCGCCCGCACTGCTGCCGCTGGCTGCAGCGCTTCAGAAGATATCAAGGCAACAGGGAGCAAGCTCCTTTAACCCAGCTGAGTGTCACCAAGGGCTCCGGAGAGAATGGGAGGTCACCGGTGGGTACTGCGGTGGCTGTGCAACGTGCACAGCGGGTGGATATTGGCTGACCTGTAGAGGGAAAAAAAAGCAACTCAAGCACGTCACCAACAGCACTCACTGAATCGCCCTTCAGAAAACAGCAGTGCAGGCCACTCCCTGCGACCAGATCAACGGTGCAGACGCTTGATGCGGTCTCCGCAGAGGACTCATCGTGCAGTGAATGGCTAGATTGACAAGCGCCCCTGTCGCGGGTCCAAGCGCAAGTCAAGAAAGGCACTCTCAGGGAGTTGCACAAGAGTCCGCACGTGCCCAGCAGGACGAACACGGTGCATCCACAAAAAGCCCTCTCTTCAGGTTTCGGCGTGCCTCACCACTTGCTGCTGGCCGTGACGGTATGGAGGCCGTGGCTGACCGTGCTGTCCCGGGACCTGGTATGCATGGCCTGGACCAAGCATGCATCGCCGGCCTCATCAAACAAAGTGGTGGAATAAGGGACAGCGCTGAAAGTGTCCAAAGATGATCGCAAACGGAGCAAAGGCGGAGCACCCAAGCCATGTGTGGTGGCAAGAGGTCTCCCCACACTCTGCGCGCATTCAGAGAGAAGGGGAGCATCGGACGGCCCAAACACCACGGCAAAGCATATCATATCAAGAGCTTGCTGGGAGCCCTATCACTTATGCCATGCAACACACACGCGACCGCGATTTGCAGTCAAATGATTAGGCAAGTGAGGGATATGCCCACACCCTTTCCCCATATGCTCTGGGGCATGCTTCAGATTCTGAAACCCCTAGGCACCCTAGCCAGGGAGTATCCGCTTGGTGTGACGTGGAACTAGGCAGACGAAGCCTGAACATTGCCGCACCCGCCATATAACACACAAGTGGTGGACACTCCAAGCCGGGTCTCCAGCAGCACATGCGGCAGCACAAGTGCACAGAGCGCACGAAGGCGACGGCGTCCACAGCAGTCTCCACCCACACGGACTGGCACGACGCCACTCCGACAACTCCTCAACCCATTCCCACACATATATCCACTAATACGAAGGCAAGGTGCTGGAGGCCAGGCAGTCCCCGCAGATTGTGATGTACTGAAACAGAGATGGCAACTGGACCAGCCGCGGTGTGTGAGGCGTCAGCTGCCGTCACCACGTGCAGTCCTCGGGTGAGCAAGCAGCGCTGCGGCGGTAGACACCCAGCAGCGCTGAGCAGTGATGAGAGCCCTCACCTGGGATATAAGCTGTCTGCGCTACAGCGTACTGCATCATGGGCTGGCCGGGGACGCCTCCGTACATGTGCGGTTGAGGGGGCATCGTCGGCTGCATGACGAAAGGAACGTGTGTCACCGGAGGGGGCTGCGCAGGAGCCGGCGCGGCAGGGCGGGGCACAGCCGGCGCGGCCGGCGTGAAGGTCGGAGTGAACTCCTTCGCATTAACATTAAGCTGCATACAAACCCAAGAGCTCATCAGGGACGCACAAACCAAGCTCTGCGTCGGGCCACGAGGGACAGAGTGCGAAATCACTGTGAAGCTGCGAGTGACAGGGAGCGCAATCACTGTGAAGCTGCGAGTGACAGGGAGCGCACTCACTGTGAAGCTGCGAGTGACAGGGAGCGCACTCACTGTGAAGCTGCGAGTGACAGGCAGCACACTCACTGTGAAGCTGCGAGTGACAGGGAGCGCAATCACTGTGAAGCTGCGAGTGACAGGGAGCGCACTCACTGTGAAGCTGCGAGTGACAGGCAGCGCACTCACTGTGAAGCTGCGAGTGACAGGGAGCGCACTCACTGTGAAGCTGCGAGTGACAGGGAGCGCACTCACTGTGAAGCTGCGAGTGACAGGTGGCGTTCTCACTGTGAAGCTGCAAGGCAGGTGGCGGCCTTACGGTGAAAGGCTTCGCATTAATGTTGAATGTGAAGGTGCTCTTCTTTTCCTCCTTGGGAGCCTCGGAAGTCGAGGTTGGTGCCGCGGAAGTTGGCGGCTGCGGAGGTGGCTTTGCAGTGGGGGAGGCGGGGGCCGGCACTGCGGCGGGCTTCTGAGCGGCCGAGGCCCCCGAGGCGGTCGGTGACATTGCATCCGCCGGGGTTTTCCCAACCCATTTAACATCATACTCTTGCTTGGGCTCCCCTGAAGCCGGAGGCTGTCCAGCTGAAGCGGCCACACCTGCAGCCGATGGTGCCTGCCTCCCTCAGCACTTCGAGAGGGGCCAGGACAACAGGGGTTCAACAAGGCCCGTGAGGGTGTGACTTATCCTTGAACCGTTTCCTTTGGCACAACGCAAACGAAAGATCGGCTGCATTGCGTACCCACACCGGGGATCAAAGGATTCTTTAAAGACTCTGTAAGGATGCTCGAGTGTGGCTTGTCCTTGTGTGAGCGCTTATCCTTGGACCGACTCCTTTGGCAACCCGTAGCCACAGAAGACCGGCTGCACTATGTACCCACGCCGGGGATTCTTTAGTTCCCAGGACTCTGGCCACCAGACTGCCACAGCAAAAAAAGACAGCTGCCAGTGCTGACACTTCGAAGGATTCGGCATAAAGTTTTGGGACAATCCGAACCCTCTAGAACTGCTAGAACTGCGAGTGTGCGTTAATTTCATTTCGTTGACCATCCCTATCCTAGCCACCAAACTGCAGCAGAACAGCAGTTCAGCAGTGCTATGGACACTATATGAGAGTGAGAGTGTGCAAGTGAATACTAAGCGCGTGTGGCGGAGAGCATGCCGCTACGTGCTCGGAGCCTCATGCAGCCGACAAGTCGGACTCGCTCTAAGATCAGCTCCGCTGAAAGAGAGTTGCATCAGCTTTCGACGCCTGGCTGCACAAACTCTTGTGACCGCTGGCAACAGCGCGCGGCTCGCTTGCACTGCAAAGCAGCCACAGGGTGCAGATTAGTACCTTCTCGAAGCTGCATCTCCTGGCTGAAGGCCCTCATTCTCTGAGTCTGCTCCACACGCGCAGGCTGGCGAGCTCCACCTGCCGACTCCTGGTACTGCTTATCCTTGAAAGCATGGAAGTCTCGGTACACTTCCTCGGGGACCTGTCCGGGCTTGCCCCGTTGCACCCAGCAGATCCACGTCACCACAAATACATATTTCTACAAAAAGCAGTGTGGCAAGAACGGCCTCCCTGCCCCGCCACACGCGAGAACTGCGATCAGCCATTAACAAGAAAAGGTTGAGTGGTGGACTGTCAACGAGTTGAAGACGCCAACCTCGCCCGACGGAAGGGTGAAGTTTTGGAAACGACACGAGCATGTCACGTGGCACCAGAAGCTGCCCGAATCAAAATCTCCACTGGCGGAACCGGAAGATACACTAGATAAATGCCACTGCAGCATAGCGAGTGACACATTTGTCACGCGTCGTCACTCGAGCATATGATGGGTAGACGAGCGGACGGACCACGATGCACCTGAGTGCTACCCCTTCGAATCCGAAAGCAACTGGCTCGGACTGAGACGCCTATTTCTTGCGCGGACCTCGCAAGGTGGGCGGACGCGAACTGCTGCAAAGTGTTATTGTGCATTACCTCTACCCTCGCAGTGTCGAGATTCAAAGCTTGAAGTTGATCTGCATTGCCAACCTGTACGCCACCGACGGGAGCCCACTTGCTGCTGGGTAGGAATGACGGCTGTCCGGCAGCAGGCTTGCCCTGCGCGAGTAGTGGAACATCAGAGTAACCAACTGCTTAAACTGCTTTTTTAAAAAACAGCCACTTCCCAGTTCCGCGCTTGTAGAACACAGGCGCAGGCTCTACAAAGATAGAACTAATGGCTTACAACGCGTTTGCTATCTCCAGGCTCTGCCTATTTCTCTAGAACCAGCCGGAGACGATAGCGGTGAGATAGGCCCAACAGAAGAACTTTCTAACAAAACAAGTAAGCAGATTCCGAGTGGGTACTACCTTGGTCTGCGCACCAGCGCCCATGTGCAGACGTAGACGGACGTGCTCGCGGGACTGCGCCTCCTGGCTCTCCGCTGAACCTACAACAGGACAGCACGCGGCCGGCGCAATGGGGTCAACTACAATCGCAGCGACGATACGAACTCTCTCTCTGGCACACCTGAGCCTCATTTTCAGGTGGCGTCCGAAAAGTGAAAAAGTACTTTTCCGGATTCCGAAGAGTGTCGTGTCGAGGTCGAGAAGAGGACAAACTGAAACTGAGTCGGCACGATTTTCACACGATATCTGCAAGCGAGGTTGCAACCTTGGCTGGCGGGCTGAGACGCCTATCTAGCTAAGGAGCGACTGCGAAAATAGAGAGCTGTGCCGAGAGAAAGAGAGAGAATGAAGCCAACCAACCTCAGCATGGATTTTCTGCGGAAATCTCACCGAGGAGACAGTCGCGAGGGCGCAGTGTTGAAGTGGCACACCTCGTGAACCGGAAGCGACACTGGCCGCACGTTCTTGGCTAACCATTGAAGGGGGTCCACTGCTCCAGGCGTCTTTTGGCGCCTCTGAGGAATCCTCATCGCCGAAAGTGGCATCGTTCCGCGAGTCGAAGGTCTCTTTTGAAGCGTCGGCGCGCACCACACTGGAGAAGCGATCCTCCTCATCCATGTTTTCATCCAGGCCAACCACCTGGCCTCTCTCTTCGGCCACGTGCGGGTTGGAGGTGCTAGACTGCTCAATTTCACGAGCGATGCGTTCGGCCTGTAAACCACGAGCAGAACCCCCGAATATTTGCAACGTTCAGAAGAGAAAGCCTCGGATTGCGTTCCGTGGAGGTCTAGACGTAAGAAGGAATAGCAAGCCTGACGAGACGTAGAATAAAAAGAGCTCGTCACGATAGTAAGACTGTTCATTCGCTCAAGCATTTTGGGATGCCAGAAAAAAGGTTAACTCTGTGGATAAAACTTCAGAGCAATGGGTTCCAGGGGGTGTGAAATGAACTTGAAAGGTGCTGCGGAGCAAGTCGTCAAAAGGAACTCAGACCGCCACCCGGGACAGTGAGAACGTTGCAGACACCAACGGCTTGGTGTGCGAATTCTTTGTCATGAAGCAGAGTAAAGTGTGAAACCTTTAGCTTACCCAGCGCCAAAACAGGTGCACTGTGATAGCAGTTTCTGTCTTGACAAGAGCTTTTTACACCACCAGGTGAGAAACCCTGTCGGCGTTGGTCTCAGAAAACTTTCGATGGAATGAAAACCCCCTCTTGATTACCGCACCAAAGAGTTTTCAAGTACGTTGAAACTACTGCCGATCACTGGCCGACCCATCGCTTGAACTCTCGCTCTGAAACGCGAGCGAACCAAGCTCCAAGAAAGCCCACGACACCGAACACCAGGCAACGCAACACGAATATGGAGTGTGCGCAGATGTGAAGAAGGGTTTTCGCGCGATTGACTTGGCCAAAACTTACTACTGCGAAGCGGCGCTAGCAAAGGCGTCACCTTGAGTGCCCGTGCAAGAAGGTTTTTATGGAAAGGAGTGCTTCGCCCGATGACAGGGCGCAAGACAGGTTTGGAAGTTTTTGAGCGTGTAAAAGTTTCTGAGGCTGCGCACGTGGTTACAGAGCACAACTCAAAGAGAAAAGATGACGATGTGAAGGGGCGCACGACAGTGATACGGCAAATCCCGGGTGGGAAACAAAAACAAGATCGCGTGAGAGATAACGGACCTCTTGCTCAGAGATGCCGCCTTCCCCAACGTCCAGTCTTGTTGTGTACAAATTTTCGTCGAAAGTACTTTGAACTCCGAAACTCTCACTGTTAACTCTGAATTGATCCCACGCCTCGTTTCTGCCACCACCACCGCCACGCCCTGGCGGTGGCATGCTGACAAGAGAGTCCTCTAAAGCAACGGCACCATCATCCTCATCGGGTTGCCAAGCAACCAACTCTCTTCCAACCTTCCCTGCACCCTTCTGCCGGGATCCAAGGCTGGAATCAGTAACAAGATCCGAGCCCGCAGAACTTGATCCTCCGACCTGGTTGAAAAGTGCGACGTCTTTCGCCGTCACTTGAACGAAATCCTTTGCCTGAAGTACCACTGACTTCGTGGGCACTAAACGTGGTCGAGGTTTGTTTGGGTCAGGAGGACCTCCTCCACCTTCATGAATAAGGATTGCCATCTGAAGCACAATTGACACTTCTTGACGTTCGACGTGAGCAGTGTGGAATATGCCCTCATAAACAGTTCCATCTTTCAGCTGCACGCTGACGTTGTAGCCGACGAGATTCTGGAAGATGAACAACAGACGGTCATGCATGGTTGACGCGGGTTGTGCGGAACGTCCAGAATTTCGACCTCCCTCTGCCGGTGCATTAATGCGTTGCCGATTCGAACCTCCAGAGGAACCACGATTATCCGGACCACGAGGGCCGTCTGAGCGAGTGTTCCCGCCCCCGCGGTAATCAGGCTTAGGACCTTGAGAATCACGGTCGTTGGCGTTCCTCCGACGATCACGACCGCTATTCACTCCCCCAGGTCCCCCAGCGTTCCCGCCAGTCGTACTCCGGTCCCCACGGTTCGATCGGTACGCAGACATACTTTCCTACTGGACGAGAGAGTAGCTTCGTCTATGTGAATATGAAAATTTCTACACCATGTGTCAGAAAGAGGGTTTTAAGAAACTAGGATGCGACCCCTCTTTGTGGTCTTTCAATTTCTACTGCAGAAATGTCGTTGCGCAACGCAAGAGGAGACCATTATGGTCACTCCCGTCCGGACTCGGCTCCAGTCCTGATCTGACTCCGCTCATCAGTCGACTGCTGCTGGAAGCTGGATGCTGCTCGTGCTGCTCACCTGATAAGCCGATCACCATACCCGACACTGGAATTGTCGAGCTCATGATCTCCGCTCCGTCATCAAACGTGTTGGTCATGTAAGTCATCATCGATCATGCAAACATGCAAGCCAGATTGACGATGACGATTCGTTTACGATGACACTATACAGTATCCAGACTCGCGAGTCGCGACACGTTCGACGTTGACGATTTCGTTTTCCCCTTTTCGTTTCATCATTCATCAGGTCGCGTGCTCGCGTCGCGTCGCCGTCGCATCTCGATCTGTCTTCTGTCTCTCCACACCACAATCATACAGGAGACACAGATGAACAGATCGGAGATCCGAGATCGACAGACTGACAGAGTTTCGACGACCCACGCTTCGCGCGGCTACGCGCTACCCGCGATTCGAGTCGAGGGCTGCGTTACTACTTACTTGTTACTAGTTTTCTAATCAGCTGCGGCTACATAGCCCAGCTTGCATGACACATATGACACATATGTGAATGGAACCCGGCCGGTGCAAGAGGGGAAAGCGGCAAAAGCGGTCGCGTACGCCGGTTGCGCGTGCAAATCATCAATTCGTCTTTGACACAAAATTGGGTCGGTGAACCACTCCATAATCAATATACGAATACTACTGAAAGTACGTGCGCACTGAAAAGCTTACGGTGTTACAGAACTGCAAAAACGGACACAAACTGCAAAAACGGACAGTAAACTGTAAAAGCCGACACAGTCGATGAAAGTCCACACAAGTCCACAGTAACACGGCAAGAGGCCCTCTCAGTCCGTAGCTGGCCTCTTATGCCTCCGACTGATCAGAAAACCTCAGTTTTCAGATCTGCTCCGGATGACAGTCATACTGCCTGTCATCCTACACTGATCAGAAAACCATCAGTTACTTGATCGTGATGATTGTGAAGCACGGGAATGAGAATGTAAAATGAGAATGAGAATGAGAATACGAATGAAAATAAGAATGAGAATGAGAATGAGAACGAGAATTGGGGAAAAAATCGGAGATGAAATCGAAGATTCCCCCTCTTTTGAAAAATCGGGGGAAAATTCAGTGCCTTTTAACAGTGCAAAAGTTGACGCCCAAATCGTAGGCTGTACACGACAACGTATGCTGTATTCAATTGAAGCCCGAGTGTATTGTAAATAAAAGTTTCGGAATAATTTTGCATATTGGGGAAAAAATCGGAGATGGAATCGAAGATCCCCCTCTTTTGAAAAATCGGGAAATATAATTCAGTGGCTCTTAACACTGTGTCACTGTACGCTGTACACGATTTCTGTCTCAGTTTTTTTTACGTCTTCATTCTTCAAATCTGAGAAATGTGTTAACGGATTCCTAAAATTCAGTGGCTCTTAACACTGTGAAAAATGAAGCCAGAATCGTAGGCTGTACACTGTACGCTGTACACGACACAGAGTAGAGCTGTGACACACGACACAGTGAGCTGTGACACACGACTCAGTGTGTCACTGTACACACGACACGACACGACACGACACGACACGACACGACACGACACGACACGACACGACAGTATAAATAAAATTAAATATAAATATAAAGGTCATCCATGAATGACAAGGTATGACTTCACAGTGCGGTAATAATTAAATTTTAATTATATTTAACCCAGGTCATCAGTGAATAATGAAGGGGGGGGTGTGG
>LGRX02009360.1:0-36914 GCA_001247695.2 Cymbomonas tetramitiformis | reverse complement strand
GCGGAGCCCCCCAGAGGTACCCAACCCCCTCTTGGTCGCCGCCTCTATTTGCCGCGGGTCTCTCACTCTTCACATGATGATGATGCGGATGATGGATACTCAGGGGGGGGTTTATTTTTTCCCCACCTGTACGTTCACGTACCCCCTATAAGAATGAGAATAGAATAAGAATGAGAATAAGAATAAGAATGAGAATAAGAATAAGAATGACAATTACATGACATGACATGACATGTCATGTCATGTCATACATGACGATGACACCGCCCGTGAAAAGAACTTCGTTTGTTAGAATTAGAACAAACCGTCCCTAAATCAGCCAGTTTTTAAAAGGGGTTTAAAAAGAGTATAGACCAAATATATATATATATAATGTTGTGAATATTTTCAAGCATCGAAGCATGGAGATGCAAGAGAGGACACAGCCGTGGCTTTTTTCAGACGGGATAAAAAATTCCTTGACGAATCAGCACGAACTTCCTCCTGCTAGTAAGCACGGTGGCCCTTTTCATTTATTTGATAAACGTTTCGAGGAACAGGTCACCGGACGCTTTGACGCTCAAAAGGTATCAAATGCACATATTTTAATTTTCCAGTTGTAAGTGGGATAGCCACTATATTTTCCGTTTCAAGCCTTGCCTCTTCGGCTGCATTCTTCTAACAGTGAAAGATTTCCCAGTTTTCGCCTCGGAGGAACTATGTGGTGCTTGCTAGAAGGCTATCGATTCCCATAAACGCAAAACTGCTTTTCGATGTCAGACTTTCAGCATTCCTACGCACGCAAGCTTCAGTATACACCCATGCGCCTCAACCCTGTCTATAGGTTTCTAGTGTTCCACAGGGCACGGAGTGCACAAGTTCATTTCCTCGAACTTCGCAGTGATTAAGAAGTGTATACTATTGCAGGATGATGTTTATGAACAACCTAATCTCGGGCTTAGGCCAGCACACAGCAAGGTGGGGAAGACCGGTGGGCCGGACCCCTATAATCTCTCAGGGAAAAAACATTGGATAGAGGTTAACAAACGAACCAACACGTTCCCACCGATCCAGGTACTGCAACTCGGCTTTTGCCCGTTCCCTCCCTTTCAAACCTTTTTCCGTTCTGCAAACGGTTCCCCAGCTGCTCTAGGTTTGAAGGGAGCTAGACCCCTCCTTATTTTCTCGTTCGTACCGACCGTTCACTCAGCTTGGCGGGCTTGTTCTGTCGCATCCCAACATATCCTCGAAAATTACTCTATCGCATTCATGCTGTTGCTGACGCAACGTGTTTTACGTCACCAGTCGCCCATGCCCGCACCTCGCCTGGTCTCGCGAGCCAAGATGCAGAGACCGGAACAAAGTTTTAGAAGAGCTTCTTTTTGTTTGAAACACGATAGCTAGCTCTACCTCTTTGGAGAGACTTTGGCCGCATGCGTTTCCTTCCTGTGAGAATCACTGCGTGATACTCCGTCTTTGCTCCAGGCGAAAGGACGGGGAGCCTTTGACGCTGATCGCACTGGCTGGATGCGCTCCGAGCCCACCTTTGTGCAACACCAGCTTAATTCCTCGGTGCGTTACGCGAAGTGGGTAGTATCGCGTTAAGCTCTTACCCTGCCGTACCTGTTTGACAGAGACTGTGATTTCATGAGTATTCGGGACACTGTTTACCCTTGAACGTTGCATGTGTTGCCCGAATCACACTCTTCTATGTAGTGTACGGCGTTCGCTCGATTTACAGTAAACAGTTACACCACGATGGAGGATAATTTTGCGTGCAGGTTGAGGCCCCGGCGGTTTGCGCAGCAGTCCACCCCTGACTTTAGCTTCTGTGTTGGGGGATGTTGGCGGCTTGGCGCAGGTCACCGCTCAGAGATCGATATCGCCGGTCAAAAAGCACCCGGCTATTTCTGGCCCAACCCGAGAACGCTACAAAAAGGTTAGCGCGTCATAGCTTGTCCATCTTGTAGCTTGCCTTCGCTATGCGATAGAGAGCCACATTCATGGGCAACACGTCATGCTAGTCTGAACTTGTGCTCAGAGTAGCCTGAGTTCGCGTGAATAAGCGCTGGCGTTGCTTCGCTTGATGGGGAGTTCCTCGCCTGCCTGTCCCAAGCAAGTGGTCCTTCCATCGGTTCGGGCCTCGAAGCGGATATGATGCATGTTTAATCTACTCGACTGAAGGAAGATGTTACAAACCTTGGTGAACCCGGAGATTTAGCATTCAGTTGCTTTAGGGCTTCAAGTCAAGTCGTATGCTCCCTGGGAGTTCTGATGAGCCCTTTATTGCCCACACTAGCACGCTGGTAGTCTTACAGCTGGTCTTCACGTGGCATTCCCGTTGCTATTTTATTGTCGTGTGAAATTTTGAAATCCTATTTCCACGTTCATCGCAAGATTCAGAAGTGAAACTGCCTGCACCCAGCAAAAGAATCAGCGCCACGAACGCGACTCCCTACGACAAATGGCGTTGTTAACGCTGTGATTTCAGTTTGTTCAGTGTGCGGGCTTGAGGGTCTGTGCTTTGAAAAGAACCTGGCTACAGCCCCACTGCGGGATTTGAAGTCTACACATAACTTCAAAGATTGGATTAAGCGTGGACCCTCGTCAGCATCCTGTTCCTTCAAGTAAGGCCCCCTATCTCTTGTCGACAGTGGACAACCACACTACACAGGATTATTATTTCGATGCTGAACTATGCAAGCAACTTATTCTTGAAACTTGTAACACACACACAAAGCTAAAGTGTCTGGTTTCAGTTCCCTCGTCTTTTGTGCGTGTCTTTCAAATTCTGACCTGTGGTCTTTTGCAGAGGGAGCATAACTTGCACTGATCCCATGAGGAGATAAGCCACCTAGCACGCTTTCTACACAAACGCAAATTGTGCCTAGTAAATACAAATAGTTGTGAGATACTGTTCAAATTCATTTCTGTAAGCTGCAAGAAGATAGTTTTTGTGGCAGTGGCGCTGCAGAAAGTGCAACTCGGGTAAGCAAGTTGGAAAATATGAAGCTCTTAATATCTTTGTACGACCTAGCAAACTACGTATTAGTGTGCTGCTAATCTTATGCTAGAATCTGTGGCAAGTCGTGGAATCATAAGGGACTACGAGTTCACGATAGAGGGCACATCGGTTCCTGTCGCTGTGATCGAAGAGTTATCTGTTCCAATCTGCCACAAGTTAAAATGGTGAGAAAACTAAAAGCATTCAACCATAAGGGTTGTGGAGGATAACAATTTTAACAATTATGACCAGGTTTGCAATCAATTCTACCGGTATGGATCATGTCGCGGTATGTGAGTATATTGTAGTATCACCCAGTCTCCAAGAGTAGATCTGCACGATTGAACCACTTACGTGATAGCATGGAATATGCACAACAAAGACTTTCTTAGAGCTTTCCGAGTTCTCATAAAGTACAACATACGAAGGATACTTTGAAATTTGAAATACCATGGCGTCTGCGCTGACACCAGGTCAGGGGTGCAAATGGGGGTTTTCAGTCGACGGTGCGGCATTTATTTTGCGCCCCCGCTCTCCGAAACCTACTATGGCGGGCCGGCAGATTTTTGTACGGGCAACCAACCGCCAACGTGGGCGGGAAACCATGGACGACATCGACAGCGGGCGAAATTTTCGCCACACGAGCCGCAGAAGTTTGCTGATTCCACAAACATCGCGAGATCTCAACGATTTCACTCCCAAATTGGAAATCTGAACTGTGATAGCATATCGATATTAGGTAGTAGTAGCCATATAGTTTATATATCATTTACTCCCGGAATATGTTTTTCGCATAAACCACGCAGTCGGCGCTGTGGTTTTACATTCCGATAATACAGTTCAAGTTGTCACTGGAACGCCAACGGGGCGGGTCAGGACGGCAGGGAACCCACGAGCGCGCCCGGCCACAGGCTGGGCGGGAACATTTTCCCCGAACCACTGACAAGGTGTGAGGTGATTCGAAACTGTCGCCAGTGGCCTATCCGCCCGCGCACGCATCTGCCGAGCCTTCCAGGTATGATGCCTAGCAGTCTTGCCCGCAGATCTCTTTCACTGGCATCAAAACTTCCTTCCGGTCAATTCCCAGTTAGGACTTACAACACGCCAATCCGTAAGTATCGAGTCGGAATGGCAGAATCGTTTTTACATGACTGGTTTCGTCATCGAGCTGGTCACTATTTGTTAGATGATGCCATTTATGACCAACCTGGAAATCAGACCTCCGTGGTAAGTCCCCTATTGATAATCGACTAACGAAAACTCAATCCATTTGGCTTCCAATTAAAATTGCAACTACTCTCGCTAGTTATATCGGCATAACACTAAGCTCAGTGAATTCCAACCATCCACATATTCCATCTCGCACAACGTCAACAGGAGCACTCAAGGACTTTCAAGATCTAAATGCATAAATATCTATAGCAGTCCAGGACAAGCTAACAGCAAAGTATTCTGACTCACCCAACATCTTGGCACAGGCGCAGGGAATATTTGCCTCCCAATTATTTGGCAATGTTTGCAATATTTTAATTCGCTTAGTGTTGCCTGCATCTAGGTTAATTTCATTCAAAGAGTTTTGCTTCTGTTTTGGAACCGAGTGAGAATTACATATCAAGCCGTCGGAACACTATTCATATCACAGATCGGCTGCTTCTCTAAAAATATTCCCTAGTGATTTTCATAAACAGCCAGGAAACATATAAGTGACGATCAAAATAATGTGTTTGGGGTTTTTGTTCCGGCGCGGCGTCCGTGTTCTGGGACGCCGAGCACTCGGCCTGCGTTCACAAGCAACCGTACTCCCCAAGAACCACTCAACTTTTCGGTTTCTCTGAATTGGCATCACAAGGACTTCTAAAGATCGAGTCCCTCAAAGCGCTTCCAACGATTCTGAAAATATTGCTCAGGGACAACCGAAATGCAACACACCTGAGGCGGTTCTGCTGCAGATGGCAGGTTCTGCAAAAGCGGATGAAGACTTGCCCATGGGTGAACGAGCCGGGGATTGAAGCTCCTCAGGCCGACCCTCTGCGCGCAGTCCCTCCAGCACGTGAGGACTTTTCATTTCGTACCATGCCACCTCAAGTGTATAGATGCGGTTGGGGCGGCCCTCAGAGCACTTCGAAGGGGAAAATGGCTCGGAAGTAAAAGTGCAACTCTCTCTGTAGTCTCCTAGCCGCTAGGCCCTTTCCCTGATGCTCTGGCTCAAGGAATTGGCAGTCCGCCATTGAGGCATAGCCACAGGAGTGTGCGTAAAGAAGCGGCCCTTAGTTATGCGCTTGGCCTCAGGCACATACTGCCAATCCGATGGCTCAAGGGTGACAGGTACGGCTATCGATAATTTATTTGACCTGCGAGTCCTGACAAGGCCGAGGGTGACGCGAATACTCGGTCCACCTCGCACAAGAGGCCGGCTGGCTGTCGACATCGCATCGTTGAGACAACTCCAACAAGAAACTTTGCGGTGACTGCTGGAAAGGTTTTCGGCATCCCTGCTGATGACCTCAACCTCTTACATCCTTGCTGGGAGAGCCGTGATATATCCCATATTTTGTTCTGACCGCACTAGCTCCACCCGGTGTTTGCTCGCGTTCTCTTTGTAGGTTGGAGAAGTTTCGTTTGCCAACGGAGGAGCTTCGCGAATAAACTATCCACCGCAAACAAGGAATAGTGTCGATGTATGAATTAAATACAATTAGATTCAACTGTCGGGTTGGAATACAGTTTCCCGTTGATAACTGTGGTGCAAAGCATCCACGCAGGGTGACAACACACCTGGTTGGAGCACAGAGATACAGCTGAAGTGCAGGCCGTCTGCCGCATGTTGCAGCGGCGTCTGCACAGCGACCGCGGAAGCAAACGTGTTAAACAAAGGCCAGGAATGCTCTTGCAAGTCTGTCCTGAACTCACATACCGTTATATTGCCAAACAGTGGAGGCACCGAACAAGACTGTTGGATATTTGTGCTGGCGCGCTTAAGAGCTACGCTCGAAAACGCTGGCACTCGAAGTACATGTGGGACTGCATCGTGTTCTTGCTTTTGGCTCGGGAGCTCCTTACCTTGCCGGAGTTTGCGACTGCGTGAGGTGACGCCCCTGAGTTCATTAGGAGCTCGCAGACTTCATAGTGTCCAAAGCGGCTTGCGGAGTGCAACGGCGTCCAGCCAGCGTTGTCCTGCAAGGTGAAGATGCGATTTTGATAAGCGAGTAAACGCAGTATATACCCCAACTATGGTACGAAGCTTCTCCTTGATCCTAGAAAATAGGGAGCACCGTGGAAACAGCTAAGCTACTATCACTTCGAAGTAGTAACAAAATAAATTTTGAAGCCTGTGGTGGCGTACGATTGACAGGGTTATCCTGGGACGTGTTTAATCCTTACAACCGATATTTCAGCAACTCACCTTGGCGTGCACAGAACATCCCTCGTGTAGGAGCAGCTCTACAATATCTTCGTGACCCATAGCAGCTGTGGAGACAGCATATTTTCAGACAGCTCCTTACCCTCAATATGTCCCAAAGATGAAACGGAGCGGTTAATTACGCACGAAAAAAGCGGGATCTTACCAGCGATGTGTAACGCTGTCCAACCTTCTCTCTGCAGAGACGATGCCGATGCCATGTTCAATATGGGGTAATATGGCGAACAACACGAAACGGAACGACGCAGAGAAGGTAAACGAAGCGCACCTCTTCTTGCTCGTGAATGCAAGCACCGTCTCGGATAAGACGGCGTGCCTGTCAAAAAGACATTCGAATTAACTCTACGTGGTCTGTGCTAGCGCGCCCAAAAAGTGAAAGCTCCAGCAGATAGAGACGCTTACCTCGGCCTGCCGTCCCTGCAAATGCACACACCGCTTCGTTCAGATATTAAAATTCGAATGTGATCATGGTATGAACTCAGGGCGAGGAACGAACAGAACGAAAGTACTTTGATGTTGAAACAGCACCTGTGAAACAGCGACGTGGAGACTATACGGAGCTACGCCAGAGCTCCCTCTCGAACTGGCAGGTCTAGAGCTACCCCGAGAGCTACCACGAGAACTATCAGAATTCATTATGTTATGCATTAGAAGAACTTGGCTCAGTATATTTCGCTCGGAATTTTGCGAACTTTAACACGCGAGTGGCGTTGGAGTGAAAGCCATCGCAAACCGACTATATGTCTCTTCAGGAATAAACTTTGGGATACTTTTTCCGTCACAAAACGTACGGTATCTGGTATTTCTCTCTTTTGACAGTTGCAAGCTCAAGCGTGCCTCTTGGCAGTGACCGTGATATGTAGGATGGGTTTAAATAACTGTGTTTCAATCGCTCATTTGTTCGGAAACCTGCGGCTTTCGGATATTCAGGTGAATAAGGAAGCTGTTTCACCGAATTTCCTCCCAAAATTGATGGTTTCACGAGCGGGTACCGAAGACCTTTTTAATTCCTTTCGTCAAAATCCCCCAACAGTTTCGCTCAGTTTCTTGTGCAACAAATCTGGCTGCTCGCTCAAAAGACCTGAGACTGTGTCACGCTAGACTTGCCCGAACGGTAGACGTGAGGATATTCATATGACACCAGCAGAGCCTTGTTTCTTCAGCCTTCCGCTCAGGTGTTCATCGACGTGCAGCCATCGTGGAAAGGCGTTGTCAACAAAATTGTCCGTTCGATTCTGTATATTTTGTAGACGCGGGCCGTTCCCCCATCCGGACGCGGACGGCCGGACGCGGCCCGATGATCATGAAGCCCTCTCTCAGGAAGCCCGATCCGCCACGCAGTGAACTGAGCCTGAAATGAACCCACCGCTCGAGCCCGATGGAGCGATGCCTGATGATGAAGCTCCGCACCTATCGTGAATCGCGGAACCAGCGCAGCGCCACTAACGTATAAAACCCACTACAGTACTGTACAGTTAACAGTACGTACTGTAAGCCACTATCAAGGGGAGTAACTATAGTATTAGTTAATAGCTAGTACTATAGTAATAGTTACTCCCCTTGCCCCTATCGCCTATGTATGAGTCGAGGCCGCTGCGCGGCCGATCGGGAAATCGATGCGAGAGGCTGATGTGAGAGCTTCGTCATGATTCATTATCGCGTTCAGGCGAGGGTTTAGGGGTTGGGCGCTCGTCTAACGCTAAACATATTTTGCCATACGTGTAATAACACTTGCGTGGACGGCGCTGAATGATTCGGCGTTGAATCGTTCGATCTTCACCAACATCTCCATCCTTCAACGTTGGGAAGATAAGGAAACTTTTACAGTGGATCTTGGAGAGTGATTCCCTTTTCCTACGTGGAATTGGTATCTTTCTCACCTTTCGGCGGCATCAACACCCCAGTCAAGACCTTCACAAGGTCCATCTGGTGCACCACTCCCCACAAGGTGAGGAAGCCACTTCGTAACGCGTTTGTCTAGCCGTCTAACGCTACATAATGCCAGCCAAACATCCGAGGTGTCAACCTCCTTGCCAAGCAAAGGGTATTCTCACCATTGGATCAATGCCATACTATGGTCGCAGTTTGTGAGGGAGCGTGCTTCCAGTTTAAGAGTGTGAAACTTTTGATGCTCACGTTACAGGTGGAAAATGAGTGCTCTGTGGGAGGCGGCGCAAAACTGAAAAGTATTGCCGACGTTTCGACGAAGAGAAGCGCGTTGAGATCACGACTCAGGCACACACCGGGACCAGTAAGTGCAGCGGAGTGTCAATCACGTAAGGCACGGTGAGGCCATCGTTTACGCATACACCGTCACTCACCTCTGAGAATATTTTCAGGCCATGCAACCACATCATCAACCCCATCATCAACACCGCCTTTCTGCACAGGCTGAGAAAGTTCTCCAACGAAGGCAGCAACTTGAACCTCGACAGAATCAGCGTGAGCAGGAACCTTTACAGCAGCCAGCGCAACACCAATCTTTGCAACAGCACGAGCCAAATCGTAAAGAACACCGTCAACTGCTGCAACAACAGCAGCCGCACCAAGACCAACGGCTGTTGCAACAGCAACAGCAGCAACAACAAAGACGGCAATGGATGCTGCAACAGCAACAGCAACTGCAGCAACAACAACTGCAGCAACAACAACTACAGCAGCTAAAACTGCAGCAACAACAACTGCAGCAACAACAACTGCAGCAACAACAAATGCAGCAACAACAACTGCAGCAGCAGCAGCAAAAGAGTCAACAGCATCAGCAACGGCGAATTCGGAAGCAAAGTCAACCGGCACAGCCACATACTTTTCAGGTGCCACAACCTCCAGTCCAGGATGAGCAACAGCACAACCAACAACGGTTAAGAAGTTTAGAGCAAGTAGCTCAGCAGCAACAACACTGGCTGCAGCATGGACAGCAACAGCCGCTACCTTGTCAGCAACATAGAGAACATGCACAACAAGAAACTGGGCAAATGCAGCCGAAACAACAACCAAAATTCAAGGCCAAACAGGATGAACATCGCTCAGCACAGGTGGCGCAACAGGGACAACAAGCAACTCATCAAGTGAAGACTTTCCAACACGATACCCCTCGAGCAACGTCTCAACCTGCCAAGCAACAGATATTCCAACTCGATCGGCAGCCTCGGCACAACCGACAACAACAACAACAACAGCCAACTCCGCAACATCACCAACAATCACACCATCCTATCATGCCACAAAGCTCGGCTAGAATGCAACAAGTGTGTTGTCGAACTTCCCTACTTCCATGTTTTGTTCGCGCTTTCCGGTCATCTACCTCAGATTACTCTCAGAATTTATTCCCGCCTGATGATATGAAGTTCAAAATACTGGGGGTCTAAACGTGCTTAATTGGCAAGAGGCAATTTTTATTCTGTAGAGAATTTGGATAGCATACCAGCCTGTGATCTCCAAGGGCGTTGGGGGCAGATGAGAGCTCCACGGTTGTGCTCAGATGCATGGTTGTCGTGTAGGAGCGGCAGCGAACTCAGGCACAAGGGAAAACTCAACAAGCCGCTGCAGCTCACTTCGCCGCGCACCGAGCAGTCACCGGAAGTTCCTCATCTCCAGCTGCCTGCAGTCCCAGCACACAAATTCCGCCACGCAGCGTGTTTGAAAAGGCGCTGAAGGCGTCACCTGGAGTCGCTGCTAAGGGGTGGCGCACGGCTCATATGGAAGACGGGGTGTTCCACACCACACTGCCCTACATCTTGCGGGTACACTCGCAGAGCGGCCAGGTCGAGCTACGCGTAGTCGACCTTGCAGCTTGCTTATGCTCCTGTCCCAACCACGATGATCTGTGCTCCCACCGCTTCTCCGCCCTCGTGGCGGCTCCTCAATACCTGCCTCGTGCTGCGCTTGTGGTGCGGGCGCGGGCGCTAGTTCACAGCCGCATGCTGCCAGAGGCGGCAGTCGACCTGCTGGCAGGCGAGCTCGTGAAGACGTGCATGAAGGTGGTAGCGCCCGACACCAGGCCGGAGCACATGGCTGCGCAGGCTGTGCGGCATGCGGTCGCTGCAGTGTACGCCCTGCTGCTGCAGGAGGAGGTTCAAGGGCTGCAAGGTGCGAGTCACGCGAAGGCGTGCGTCAAGCAAGGGCGGCAAGTGACGTGAGGGCATAAGTCATGCGAGGACGCGAGTCACACGAGAGCACGAGTCACGGCGGGGCGCAGTCATAAAAGATCACGAGTCATGCGTGGGCATGAGTCACATGGTGCCAGAGTTATGATGAAATTAGATTTCCTAGATTTTGAGAAACTGACCCTTGACCTATGATATACTGTCACAAGTGTTTGATTCATTTTGGTCACTTTTGGGCTCGATCAGCCGTCAACGGTTCCATTACCGCTCTGCAAATGAGGTGACGGATGAGGTGACGGATGAGGTGGAGTCCGAAACAGAAGTGTCATCACACTATATACAGTAAACATAAACAATAAAAGGACTGTATTCAATTGACTGTGCCACACCTTCTTCATGTAATAGAGCTTTCCCGCGCGTGTAGCTTGAGAACCTCGGACCTTTCAATCAAATGAACAATGTTCCGCAACTTCGGAGCCGACTTCGACTTTGCCTCACTTGCGCTTTCCATGCAGGTGGCGATGCCCGGCAATTGTGGTGGCACCTCAGTGCCGGCGAGGGCCTGCCGAGGGATCCTTGCGTGTCCGATGACGACGCAGAAGCGGAGCCGGCGAGATGCGAGGAGGTTCTCGCCTGGGTGAGGGCGCGTGGCGCGGAGATGCAGAGGGCGGTGGCTGCAGAAGAGACAGCGGCAGAGCTTGCAGGAGGGCTGCAGGACGTGCTGGAGAGAGTGGTCCGGGCTGAGAAGGACGCCTGTGCATGCTTTGGGGTGGAGTCCTTCAGTGATCTTGGTGTGGGCAGCTTGGCGGCCATGCTGCTTGAGCACAGCAGTTGGCCTGGAACCCCTCTGCCCGCCACCTCAGTGCCTAGCTCGTCTCGACCCGCTGCCGCCGCTGAAACGACATCCCCCTCGTCCCAAGGGCTCTCCCAGGAGCAACAGAGATGGGAGGAGGTGCTCATTGCTGAGGCCTCCGCTGTGCAGGCGGCGCCGCCTCGGGCTGCCTGGGCCTTAGGCAGCACGGAGGGAGGGTGCCTCCGGGGAGTGCAACGGCTGGCGGAGCTGGAGCGACGTACGCGAGACCATGCTCCAGGATCCATGTCATTGCTAGGGTGTGCGACAAGTGGATGGGCGTCGCCCTCGGCGCTTGAGGCGCTTGAGCGTGTTCTCACCTCAGCGCCTGAGGCGCTGGAAGTGGGGGATGCCCAGCGCCCGGCGAGGCTGGCTAGGGGGCGACTTTGCAGCTTCTTGGCGCAAGCCATGGATGCGATGGGGGCCTCTATGCCGGCGCCTGCGGCGGAGTCCTCCCTGGCTGCAGCGGCCTGTAGGCAGTTCGGTGCGCGGGACTTCCCCGAGCTGGGGCACGGGCCCCTCAAAGCGCTGCTGCAGGAGATGCAGGGAGGGGGGCTCTCGGGGAGGGCCGCCTCCGGGGCAGGTGCAGCGGATGTGCAGTACTCGGAAGCCCTGCTGATGGAGAAGGAGACAGGCGGTGGGATGGGCAGCAACGACAGGAGCGGATGGGGGGGTGATAGTGCTGCGGCGAAGGGGGCGGCCGAATGGGCAGTTTGTGAGACGCCAGACTTGCACGACGTCGCAAGGAGTGTAAGGTGGCGGGATGTGTTTGAGGAGGAGCTGGGTCCCATCGAGCGCTTCGCCGCGAAGCGCCACAGTGCGCGGCATGCGGGTGGCGAAGAAGGAAGGTCGCGCACCGAAACTGATGCGGTGGTGGCAATGCTCCAGCTTCCTGTGGGTGCCAAGGGGGGCGGCTTGGTGGGGGGATCGGAGGGTGCACTAGTGAGGGTCACGCCAATAACATCGATCGAACGCTTCTTAGCATCGCTGCATCTGGGGGACGGCCCGGCTGCCGCGCGCGCGCTGGTGGGGCTTGTGGTGGGGTCCGGCGGGGCGGAGCACGCCCCTCTCCGGCTGCTGCGGCACCACCAGGAAGCCGTGGACGCCCTGCTGCGGCTCACCCCGCAGCAGATGGCCTTGTATCTGCTGGGGGCGCTCACCGTGATGCCCTCAAGCTTCATCCGGAGCGCCTCCGTCCTCCGGGCGCTGCTCCCGGACGGCACCTTCGGACCCGGGGTGCAGCACTCCGAAGTTGTGCGCCTCGCTGTCAGTACCGCCACCGGCGCAGAGGAGCTCGGGGTCTTGCTGCAGGCGGGACTTACGCTGCAGGCTCCGGACCTCGTGGCAGCTGCGCGTGCCGGCTATGCGAACCGCGCAGCAAGCGCAGCACAGCGAAGCCTTGCGACATTGTGCAGTGAAGAGAGAGCCAGCCGTGTGTTGAGTGGCGCCCCAGGAGGATCACCCCCTGCTGTTGAAGTCACGCCCTCTGACGCCATGAGGGCGCAATCGCGAGAGACTTCGGCGCTGGCACCTCCTGCGGCAGGTGCAGAGGTACCAAACGAGCACACGTCGCCAGTGTGTGATGAGCTGGGCCGGACGGCAAACCTGGGTGATGGTGTGGAGATTGTGATGGGATGTGGGAAGGAGCTAGGTGGCCATGATGCAGTCGGAGATAACGCGGTGAGCACTGCAGAGGCGCAGCGCGTCGTGGAGAGTATCCGTCGGGAAGAATATGGGATTGGGCTAGAGGCCACCTCGACGTGGGCAGCCGTGCAGCAGCGACAGCATGCGCGGTTGCAGCGGGCGCTGGCGCGCCTGACGCAGGAGATATACGCGGAGGAGGCGCATGTCATGTTCGAGCTCCTGCAGAACGCGGATGACAATCGATATCCAAACGGCCAGGTGGCGGCGCTGGCAATTACTATTGGGGCGGGCGGCATGGCCCTCGGGAACAACGAGTTGGGATTCTCTTCAGCCGACATCCGGGCGCTGTGCGATGTGGCACGTAGCAGCAAGGCGGCGCCCGCAGGGCAAGGTGCGCTCGGGGCAGGCCCGCCGCGAGGGCAAGCGCTGTGTAAGTAGTGGCGCTTAGGATTCATTGAGCGTCTCGATCAACATGGAAGATTGTGCACAACCGGTTGCTCTAACTTAGCAGCTCCTGCTGGTTGCTGCTGATCTTTTCTGCATGCGCACTCGAGCATCCTCTCCTGGATTCCCTTAACTCGAGGCAGCATTTTCAACACAAGTTCGACTCTTCCCATTCCCCCAATCAAACCAGTCCACGTGGAAACACGTCCATATTTCAGTTACCGGCTTAAGGTAATGACGCGCCGTCGGATGTGGCGGGGAAGCAGGGTCAACTCCTCACCAGCCGCGGATTGGGGAGAAGGGCATCGGATTCAAGGCGGTGTTTGCGCTCTCGGACCGCCCTCACATCGCCTCCGGAGCCTTCAGAATCGCATTCGACGCCGCGGATCCGAGCGGTCTTGGGCTGGTGCTTCCGCGGTGGACCGAGTTCCCGGCGCTGCCGCCGGCTTGCGCGTTGCCCCCGGCACCTCCAGGCGCCGCATGGCGCACGCGCATGTGGCTGCCGGTGCGGGCGGAGGTGGGTGCGGCGGTGGCTACGCAGCGGCGATGGCCTGATCTGGTGCCGAAGCTGGTGGGGACCTTGCAGCCGGCAGTGCTGCTCTTTCTGAACCGGCTGGATCGGGTGGAGGTGCGGGACGAGATGCGCGGAGAAGCCATGATGCTCCTCCGCACCCGACAGCCGCACGGCCAGATGGAACTGGTGGAGGTTGCAGTGAAGCGAAGTCCGGTGGGCCCAGGTGGGCCTCGGAGCCCTGCCACGCACTCCCCTGCCTCCCCGGGCGAGAGGAGCAAGCTGCGATGGCTGGTCTTGGCGCACGCAGTGCCGACCGCCGGGCTCTCTAAGAGAGGCGGCAGCAGCAGCGGTACGTCGAGGACACCTGGCAGCACTACGATCCGGGTGGCACTCAGACTTGGCGAGGGCCTCCAGCTGGAGAACGCGGCGGGGTTGCCATCAGCTAGGGGCGGCGCCATGGGTTTTGTTGCAGGACGGGGGCGCGATCAGGTGCTACCCGAGCTGGTGTACGCTTACCTACCCCTGCGGAGCTTCGGCTTGCGATTCGCGCTTCATGCTGATTGGGCGGTGCCGTCAAGTCGAGAGGACATCAGCGCGGGGAGCGCCTGGAACGAGCTCCTCCGGGATCAGCTGCCCGCGGCGTTCCTGGCCCTGGTGGATTCCGTCAACCGCCTGGCAGACCTGCACCTGTGCCAAGCGTGGCTGGCCGCGGTGCCGCTGCCTGAGGACCGCCTGCTGGGGTTCCTGCACCCCACCGGTGCTGCCATCCGCGCCGCCCTTCGCCACCATCCGTGTCTGCCGAGCGCTGAAGGGAGCGCGCGTGGCCGGCTCTTGGCGCCGCAGCACGGGCTGACGGCATCGAGGCGCATGCAGGCCGCGTTCCCTGCCCAGTTCCTCCCGCCAGCAGCTGGTACGTACGTCGCAACGGGTGTGACGTCGGGGGGTGGCGCGGTGCGGCGAGCCCTGCGGGCGCTCGGGGTGCGCCCGCTGACTGCGGAGCATGCCAGTCGAGCGTGGCGCCGCATGGCGGAGGAAGGGGAGCTGGCGCGGCGCGGCGCAGTGGCAGGCATGCAGGGCCTTGCCCAGCTGCAGTTGGCATGGCTGCAGGCGCATGGGTGGCGCGTCAAGCAGTCGATGGCAGGATCCATGGCCACAGGTGCGAAGGGAGAAGCTGCTGCCACTGATGGGATGCATGACGGTGAGGACCGCGACGACGGTGAGGATATGGATGCGGGGGAGGAGGACGACGAGGAGGATGACGCAGATGTTGATGGTTCTGCACGTGCCGCGCATGAGCTTGTGTTTGAGCTGCTGGTGGACGCCCCTGTCGTCTTTCTGAGGGGCGGGCGGTTGGGCAAGCCGCGGGACGGCATCTTCCTCCCCGCCGGCGGAGGCGCGGTTGCTAGCGGGGCGCAGGCAGAAGCGGACGCAGGGGACCTGTGTGGCCTGGAGGCTGAGCTCCGGGTGGTGGATGAGGAGGCTCTCAGCCAGATCCAGCCACAGGAGCGCCAGCTGGCAATACAGGCGCTTGAGCAGCTTGGGGTGCGCGCCATTTCGCCGCTGGCGGTCCTCCGTGGATTTGTTGTGCCGCGATACCAACGGCTTACAGCGACTGCCAGTGCAGCAGCAGAGACAGAGCCTGGCTGTCAGGCGCCAACGCGCCTGAGAGGTGTAGAGGCGGGAAGTGCGAGTGTGGACAGCGTGATGGTGAAGACGGATATGATGACCGAGGCAGGGGGCATTGCGGGCGCTGACGACGTCATCCGCGTGATGAAGGTGGAGGAACGCCTCGTGAGCTGCACGTCGTTTGCTCTCCGGCACTGGCCACAGATGTGCAGCCTCCGCGGCCCGGACTGCCAGCCTGGCGCGCAGCTGTGGATGGAGCTGGAGGGCGGGCATGCCGTACGACCTCAGCTCGAGGGGGTGCACCTGCTCGGGGCGTTTGCCGAAGCTGAATCTGAAGGCGTGGCGGCGGCCCGGCTGCTGCAGGAAGCCGGGGTGGATCTGGTGGTGCCGCATGCTGGGCATCTGAGACATGCCTCCCCTGCGGCGTGGCGCGCCTTTCTGCGAGATCTGCGGGACGAGGCGCAGCTCGCGGAGCCCGGACGAGGCGAAGCAGCGGTATGCGGTTTCCCCTTTGTGCGCGTGCGGCGTGTGCAGGTCCGCGCGGCCACTTCTCCCCGCAGCCGCGCCGGTGAAGGGTGCTCCACGAAGGCCACATGGAGCGGTGCCGCCCCAGGGTTGACCGGCAAAGGAGAAGCTGTCAGCCAGGTGCATGTCGGAACGGCAGAGCCGGCGGATCTTTGCGATCGGACGCGCGAGGAGGAAGCGCGCGGGGAGGAGGCCGGCGGATGCGATTACGAGAGCCCAGAGCTGAAAGCAGTCGTGAAGCGTCTGGGCAGGCGGCTGGTGGAGGAGCGCCATCTCCCGCGTTGCACATCATCGACTCAGGGGCTTCCTCGTGCGCGAGCCGCGGCGGATCTGGAGATGGTGGTGCGCCTGATGGACATGCACTGGGACCGTGACTACGCGCCTCATGCCACCTCAACCCGGCAGCGGATGGAAGGTGCCACTCCAAACACTGCACGTAGCGCCGAGACGCCCTCAGAGCTTCAGTCCCAGGGGGCGCCACGTGGCGCTGACGCAGGATCCGGCGCCAGCGCTCTCGTGTGGACCTCCCCGAGCACGTTCCTCCAGAGCCTCCGCACGCTGCCGTGGATTCCGGTCGCCGGATTGGTGGCAGGAGGTGCGAAGTCGGAGGACCAGGTGCAAGAGCAGCAGGAGCAGGAGGAGGAAGGGAAGGATATACCGGTGGTGGTTGCCCTTCCTCCCGAGCAGGCGTGCGTGCGGACCCCCGAGATGATGGCGGTGCTGGGTGAGTGTGCGCTGTACTGCACCGTGCCGGTGCGCAGCCTCGGCCTAGCTCGGGCGATAGGGATGAGCTTGGAGCCCTCCGCGGACCTGCTGCTGCACTACCTCAACCTCTGGGGCTCCCCGGTGACCGCGGCAGACCGTGGGGACGCCATCCCGGTGGTGGCTCCTCCTGGCCCATCCCTCGCCAGGCTGAGCGAGGTGTACAGGCATCTGCAGGCTCTCTGCACGGCGGACTTCGAGGTGGGCGAGCGGGTCCGGGCGGCGTTCCGGTCAGGAGCGGCGGGCATCGGCGTTCCGATCCAGCAGGCGGAGAGGCCGGAGACGGACGCCACGTGGCGCCTTCGATTCTTGCAGGCAAAGGAGGTCACATGGGAGGTGCTGCCTACGGAGGGTACGAGGGAAGAGGTGGGGAGCGTTGGGTCGAGTGCAGGCAGTGCGGGTGATGACGGAAGATGCTTGCCGGGCTGGAGGGGCGCGCTCTCATTGGAGGAGTTGGCGCCGCACTACCCACTGGCGCTGCGCGCCTTCTTCGTTGGATTCGCCGGGGTGTCTGCGCGACCGCAATTTGCCATGATCGAGGAGCTACTGACCGCCGCTGTGGCTGCAGGGGCCCCTCGGCGCGCCCTGCAGTTGCTCGCAGCGGTGGGAGCTCTCCAGCACACCTTCCGGCCGTCGGATCGCACGCAAGGGGAGACAGCGGACGAAGGGGCAGGATTGTGTGAGGAAGAAGGGGAGGGGATAAAATGGTTAGGGCGTCTCCGGCAGATGAAGGTGCTTCCGGTGTGTGGTACAGAGGTTAGCTGGGCGGCAGCTGTCGATCCTGGAACGCTGGTTGTTGATGACGCCCTGGTCACAACAGATTCTATGATGAGTAGTGAAGCGGCGGCGGGGATGGATCAACCATGGCCGGCTGTCGCACAGAGCATTGCAGTTCAAGGGGCTGCCTGTGCGGTGCGCGTGGTGGGGCTGCTGGATGGCGGACAGCCTCTAGGGTGGGGGCAGGGTGAGGCAGCAGCTCTCGGGGGTTTGCTTGCAAAACTCGGTGTGTTGAAAGTTTCAGAAGTTTCCTCCTGTGAGCTGGCCGTGGACGAGTGTCATGCGGAGGATGACTTGGTGGATGACGCCACGCTCTGCGCGCAGCTCGGAGCTCTGCTGCCTTACGCGCAGCGCTGGCTGGCTTGGAACCAGACTCGGCACAGCGGCGGAGGTAGGGCGGCGTGCCCGCCACGTTTCTGGGCCGGCGAGGTGCTTGGCTACTGCCCGATCGGGCAGCTGCGTGTGGCTCGTGTCCGGCATCTGCAGGCGTGCTACGTGCTCGCAGGCATCCGGTCCCGCGCAATGCCGGTGCCGGCGCTGCTGCACTGCGGACATATCCTTGTCGATGACGCCATGAACATCGAGCTCACAGACTCGGGGACCGCCACGTCCTTGCACCGCGCCTTCTTCGTGCAGGTGCAAACTCTGTCATGCCCATTGATACGCATGGTGTCACCTCACCCCTTCGCATGGCACGGGTCAGGGCTGTATCTCGACCACGGAGTGCGCCCGCCTCCCTTTTATTCCAACCAGCGCGAATGGACAGCGTGCCTCGACGCCTGTTGTGTCCCACTCCCCTAAGCCTTGGTTGGGCAACGGAGAGCTTCGATGTTGTATGCGATGGGACTGCACAGGAGCTCATTGCAGCGAGCACATATCGGGTGCTACCCCTGGCATGGGGGTTGTGGAAAACAAGCGCTGACGCGGCGCGATCTGCAATGCGATTCAGCCGTGTCCGGCACTTCCCAGTTTGCAATGCGATTCCACTCAACACTGTAACCGTTGCCCCAAACTTTTACCGAAATTTCCCAAGCCGCTAACCGTCCCAGTATATATGATTTTAAAGTAGGCCTCATCGAGGACTATGCATCGGAACGGTTGGATGTGAGATTCGTGAACAAAGTGCGGACCGGTGGCTTGTGTTACTCTCTTTTCCTGTGTTCTCGCCTGAAACCCTGGAGTCGCATTGCCAGGTTGCAATGGGAACCGCCGAAACCCGGCCGAAACGCATTGCAGAGCGCGCCGCGTCAGGGCTGGTTCCCCATAACCCCCATGCCAGGATTGGAGGTGCCATATGATTGTGCGCACTGTTCCATCACTTGGATGCATCCGAGGGACATCACGGGGAAAAGTGAGTGGCGCGGCGCTCGAGAAGCAGGCCGCATGTGGAATGTTGGAATACGCCAAATCACTGTACGAGGAACGCAAGCTCCTGACAGCGTGGGCCGCACGATGCTGACAGTCACACAGGCGCACTGCACCGTCCAAACAGGGATTGTCCGTGAATGCGGTGAATGTGGTGAAGGGCAGGGTCGGGTGGCGCACGTGCCGAGCAGGTGGCGCGCGCGGTGGACGGTGGGGCGCTGCACGGGGAAAGGTCAATGGTTGATCTGCTTTGTCTTGTACACACTCTGCTGGGCACCGCTGGGCTGTCCCCCCAGCACGTGAGCCATCTCGTCCAACAGCTTCATGGGCTGCCTGAACTGCCTCCAGATGAAGTGCCCTGGCCAATCCCAGTCGATGGGGGCCGCGGTCCTCCTCGCGCCTCAGAGGCCTCCTCCCAGTGCGCTGTCATAGACCAATCAGGGGCAAGGAGGCGTCCCAGTGGAGAGGACAATGCCAATACGGATGATGATCGGCTGTCGTCACCTTCGCCGTACCTGTGTAATATGGATGGTGAACATGCGAACTCTCCGAGATTAGCGCTGGACCTGGACCTGGACCTGGAACAGGTACCGAATGCCAAGCGCGCAGGGCCTCGTCAGCTATCCCAGCGCAAGTGTAGCGTGGGTGTCAGAGTGTGCTGATGCTTGCACCGCTTGTTTTGGCAACCAGTGCCCTGGGTTTTTTGCGCCATGCGGGGTAACCAGAAAGACCATGAGACACTCTTGCACGGGGTTCAGGGGTTTCAGACACCCCGTGGCCCTCCACCCAAATCGACCTTACCCTGGAGGCATGGGCAATCACCAAGATAGGGGCCGCAGGAGCAGACGTTCCCTTCCGCTGCCGCGGCTACACCGCCCTGAGACAGCTTTTCAAAAGGCCTCTCCGCTAGGATGACAGTGCTCCTG
This sequence comes from Cymbomonas tetramitiformis, assembly GCA_001247695.2. Classification (NCBI taxonomy): domain Eukaryota; kingdom Viridiplantae; phylum Chlorophyta; class Pyramimonadophyceae; order Pyramimonadales; family Pyramimonadaceae; genus Cymbomonas; species Cymbomonas tetramitiformis. The sequence continues at coordinate 16,971 of LGRX02009360.1, read as the reverse complement.
AATAAGGATGAGCATGTACCCTTAGATGCTATGGCACACTGCGCCCCGAACCTTGAACCTCGAGTAGGCCCCGGATCCAGCCTTCAGGCGCCGTGCAGCCTCATCAGCTTTCTCTGCACGGCTAAGTGTGCAAACAGCGGCAGGGGAACCATCCGGAACAACTTGTGATGTCTGTCAGCAGCGCCGTAGATCCTGTTGGCTGCTGGCCTCATGCAGGGCTGTGCGACGTGGGATGCACTTAGGAGTGGGGGATAATATGCTTCCCTTAGGGTGATACACTCAGCCCCCCTAGGTGTATCCCACGTCGCGCAACCCTGCATGAGGCCCCCCCACCCTAAGGGGGCTACTCTTGCGCAGCTTCCACTCTTGCTTCATCTGACTTGAGTTGCATTTACCTTTTGGGGAGCGGGGCGCCATGCAGAGTGACCTCCGCCTCCCAGATGGTCTCGCTGGGACATCCCCCGACTTGGCGGCTCCAGCACCTCCGGATGTCTCCCACCCAAGAGGGTCTTCACAGCCCATTCGAAGGTGCGGCTCGGGGGCAGCCTTGCCACTCTGCCCCCTCCCCTTACCTGCCATCTCCTCGACAATCTGTGCGCCTAGCAGCCAACGGTGTGGATTCTGTGGCCGCAGCATTCGGATTTAGATCTAAAGGCTTTACACACGACAGTATTTAGGAGTTCCGCCCGAGGGAATCCGCAGCTCTGTTCTCTTGCCTTCCAGACCCACCCAGCCCAGAAGACTCTATCAACATTTTACCTAAGAAGCTGTGCATCAGCCTAGAAAGGATGTGAAGCTGTGAGTCGGCCTCCAAAAAGATCCAAACCGAGATTTTCTCTCACACACTTAAAGCATGTCAGAAGCAAGCTATTTCTTTATGAAATGCTATGCAGCGTGCCGGTTGGCATTGAGATGGACGGTGCAAAAGAAATGTCCTAATCGGAGCAGCGGAATCTGCGGGTCTCACAAAGTGCGCCTGGCCCAGCTGCGTGCACCAAACTCCGCCGCATTGCCCGGGACAGCGCGCGCAGTGAAAGGTGCCCGGCAGAGTCCGAGTCGGCGCCAGCCTCAGCTCTTGTCGCACGCGCTTACGTAGGACTAATGGCGGAATGCGTTCACGGAATGGATTCTGCCGCACTCACGTCGCGAGAGAAGAGTTTGGTAATGCAGTGCGCCTGGTGGCATTCAGTTTGAAGGGGGAAAAGCGAACCCTCGTTCCCCACACGCAAGCCGGAAACCTTGGTAGGAAACCGACCCTTAGGGGCGTCTCCTTTTGAAGAGCCTCGCTGTGTGAAAATAGCTGCGACCCTAACAGCATTTGTTCCCTCCCACGTGATTTTGTGCCCTAGCTCCAGAACTCATCAGAAATCAGCATAAGTCGGCGGACCTCGTCAGCAGACAAACACAGCCGCAAAAGTCAACAGCGGAAGTCAGCAGAATTGGTACCAGCAGAGGCTAAGTTGAACCTCCAGGATGACCAATTCTGGAGTTGGGACATTAATCTAACGTTAGATCTGGTTGGGATCAAGCTAAGGGGTCCAGGGGGTACGGGGGGCATGTGAAGGGGCTAAGAGATCGCTGGAAGCCATGGTGCATGGCCAGGAGGCAGCACATCAGGGTGAGCTCTTCTGGACATAATTCTGGTTGCAGATCTATGCCCACATTTCCGTGCATGCATATGTCGCATGTCCGTGCATGCATATGTCTCATATCTGTGCGTGCGCATGTCTCATATTTGCACAAGCATATGTCTCATGTCCGTGCATGCATATATGTCTCATATCTGTACACGCATATGTCTCACATCCGCGCATGCATATGTCTCATATCCGTGCATGCATGTGTCACATATCCGTGCATGCATATGTCTCATATCCGTGCATGCATGTATATTTTTTTCTTTATCAGTCAGAGCAATGGGTGGATGGATACATACTTGGAAGTACGGATGGATGATGAATCAAATAACTTGCTGGTCAAATGGACAAGTGTGAAGATGAATGCAGATGTGTTTTTAAATTCATCGACACTCACGCGTATCGTTTCATAGCGCTCACAAGGAAGGAGATTGTTGCAGGACCAATGCGTTTTGCGCAGGAGATTTGTGCAGAGGAGGCAGCCCATGCGGGCAGCTTTGCTGCGGAGCAGCTCGACCCGGCTGCACTGCCCCGTGAGCAACTTGCCGCCCTCCCAGTTCTCAGGTACTTCGCAGCACCTGCGGGCATTCCCATCGGACCGTCCCTCACCCTCCACGTGGTACACCTCATTGTATTCAATTCCCATCGGACCGTCCCTCACCCTCCACGTGGTACACCTCATTGTATTTAATTTGCATCAGACCGTCCCTCCTCCTCCTTCAGGTGCCTCATCCTCTTATGCCGCATTCCCATCGGCCACCCCCCCCTCCTCCTCCTCCTCCTCCTCCGTGGCACACGCAATTGTGATACGTGCACTCCTCTTCCATTCCAGCGGTGGCAGTGGCCGTGGCCGTGCCCGTGGCCGTGGCAAGAGCCTTACACAGCTTGACTCATGCTGTGCTGCCCCTCTATTGTTGCCGCCATTGGCACTGCTGTGATACCCAAGCGGAGCCAGGCCACCGTCTGCCATGCCGGTAACTGAGCTGTGTGATCTGTCGTGGATTGCGGCCAGTGATGACGTGGAAAGCGAGGCGAGACATGCAGTTGGCCGGTGGGGGGAGCAATATGTTTACGAGTGGTTGAAGACACGGCTGCCGTCTGATCAGAAGGTTGTCTTCTCCCAGCTGTCCGATTGCAGATCCGCGTCTCGTGTACTTGTGATTCTCTCCCATCGACAGCAGCAAGCAGCCGGCATGCGGCAGGCGCGCGGTCCATGCGGCAATGTCGCATTCCTCACAAGGGTGGAGGTGGGGGGCTCCTCCAGGTGTTGTGGATGAATGAAGCCGAGGAAAGCGGCAAGTGCTACGACCTGCACGTTCAGAAAGATGACGGAAGCATCGTAACATTCATCGAGGCGAGTGACGCCCCATCCCACCGTAGAGTCTGCTTCCGCTTCTGATGCACGGGGTGCACTCAATGACGACACCGGTGTCCACGGCGCCTGACGACATCTGTTCTACGATGTGAGCGTGCTTTGGCGGTTGACCATAGTTCACCATTTCAAAATACTGGGGAGCAAACCACCAGAGGAGGCATATCCCAGCAAGCCCTCGCAGCAGCCATAAGCGCACTCCATAAACCCCGGGTGCGGGTACACTCATCCCAGCAAGCCCTCGCAGCAGCCATAAGCGCGCTCCATAAACCCCGGGTGCGGGTACACTCACCCCAGCAATCCCTCGCAGCAGCCATAAGCGCACTCCATAAACCCCGGGTGCGGGTACACTCATCCCAGCACGCCCGCAGCAGCCATAAGCGCACTCCATAAACCCGGGGTGGGTACATTCATCCCAGCAAGCCCTCGCAGCAGCCATAAGCGCGCCATAAACCCCGGGTGCGGGTACACTCATCCCAGCAAGCCCTCGCAGCAGCCATAGCGCACCCGTAAACCCCGGGTGTACACTCATCCCAGCAAGCCCTCGCAGCAGCCATAAGCGCCCCGTAAACCCCGGGTGCGGGTACACTCATCCCAGCACGCCCCGCAGCAGCCATAAGCGCGCTCCGTAAACCCCGGGTGCGGGTACACTCATCCCAGCACGCCCTCGCAGCAGCCATAAGCGCGCCCCGTAAACCCCGGGTGCGGGTACACTCATCCCAGCACGCCTTCGCAGCAGCCATAAGCGCGCTCCATAAACCCCGGGTGTGGGTACATAGTGCAGCCGATCTTCAGTTGCTTGCTGGTGCAAAGAAGTCGGTCCAAGCATAAGCCACACACACACACAAGGTGCAGAGGGGTGGTCCTGCGCATGGGCTTGGTGGTGGAGATATGGCTAGCGCAGCTCGGGGGGCAGGGATGCACCGGCTTCAGGCATACGGCAGCAGAGGAGCTCGGTTGGCTCACTAAGGCTTAGGGGGTCCCGTTCTTCACCAGCGAGCTCCGGAGAATCCTGATAAATGTCCCGAAGTGTGTGCTGGACCCTCTGATCCCTGGTGAGGGTACATAGTGCATCCATTCCTTGCTGGTTATGCGATGCCAAAGGAGACCGTCCAAGGATAAACCACACACGGAAAATCCGAATGAGTGTCCCGAAGTGTGTGCTGAATTCTCTGACCCCTGGTGAGGGTACATAGTGCAGCCGATCTTCTTTTGCTCTGTGGTGCGAAAATAATCGGTCCAAGAATAAGCCAACCTCACCACAGAAGATCGGCTGCACTATGTAGTCACACCGAGGATCGCAGGATTCCGTGCAGCGCGCACCCTTCGGGACACTTATCCGGATTCTCCTGAGCTCGCTCGTGGAGAACGGGACCCCATAACCTGCGGTCTTGAATGATGCGCTCAACACTTGCACTGGCATCGTTGATCTGCACTGTTCATCCGGGGGTCCTATCCCCACATGTGCCTGTGTGTCCCAAGCCCTCCCGGTGGCCAATAGTTTACCAGCCGGTCATCGCCTTCCCGACTATCAGTGTTCATCACTGTTAGTTCCGGCACGGCAACCTCACCATGGGGGCACGGAAGCTGATGAGACGCCGTTTGTTGCCATGCAACCTGTTGTAAGCGGGCATCGCAGCCGGGATGGCCCCCGGGCTTTGAGGGGCCCGGCATGCGTCAACTCCTCCCACCACCCTTCCACCCACACCTCGCTCACCACCCTCCCCACCACTTACCCCCGTGCCGACAGCCCCCTCAAGAAGCTGAGTCACCCGCCGGCTTGCCTCCCTGCGCGCGCGCGTTTGCGTGTGGAGCGGCAGGGTGAGGTCGCAGCCTCACGCTGTGTCCTCCCTCGATCTCTGCGGGGAGCGCCTCGGTGCCCGCGTCTGGTTCATGCTTTGATGCTTTGATGTTTGCCTTCATCCACCAACAGGTTCCATTCATCGTACTCTGAGCCCTCCGGGGGGACAACGCCAGGATCTGCTTACTCCAGACCACCTTGAGGTCAACATGCAGAGGTTGCGTCAAATTGCGCAATCTCACAAATGTATGTGTGGCCGTGGTTAGCACATACAATCAGTTATGTATACTGCATTGCATGTGGTTTGACATGTGTGTGCGTCGGTGGTATCTTGTCACTGCCCTGCCCTGTTCTTTGCTCCCTCCCGTTCTCGAGCTCTCACCCCCTGCCCTCTCCTGCCCTCCCTTGCCACCCCCTGCCACCCCCTGCCCTGTTCTTTGCTCCTAGAGTCTGGCTCTCGTTACCTCCCCTTGCTCGTTGGCGTTATGCAAGAACCACACTGGTAAACTCGGGCAACCTGTTGTCGTTGTGACAATCGTTGTTCAACACGGAGAGAGGTCCCGGCGACAGTCAAGCTGTGGCACGAGTCGGTATCCAAGTATCTTGCGCGTGTGGCAGCTCTCCTTTGCTCCCTCCCGTTCTTCCCGCACTCACCCTCCCCTTCCACCAGTCTCTCCCTTGGCTCTCTGCCCTCTTGCCTGAATGGAGCTTACGATTAAAATTTCCCCGTGCGGCCCGTGCGAGAGAGGCACAAAACGACCCCCGGGTCGGGTAGATTCCGTCTGTCAATGAGTGCAGCTGTAAAGTTCCCGAATGCTTCTCACATCCAATGGGATGATGATGGGCTGGCTTTTGTTGGCGGGCCTCATGCCGCTCAGAGTGTGCATACCTACGAAGTATATATATATATATAATATAAATACGACGTGCATATATATTCCACATATGCAGGCGATAAACGTTTGATTCGAGCTTTTGTGGTTGATGTCAAACCAATCAGGTAAAAGCCACAAAGACAGAAAGTAAGGCTCTATTTGAGATGTCACATCGTGAATGGTGCTTCGCACAGATGCACGGCGACGCGTTTCATATATACAGGTGCGCACAACGGTACATCGCTATTTTGAATTCTTTATCCAAGCCAAATGTGTGAGAGGGACCGGATGGGGGCATGTGAGTGGAAAGCAAGGTCTTAGTGAAACTCCGGCAGAGTTGCGTTTGCATCCATACATCAACCATTCATATGCAGTAACCTTAATGTGTTGTGAGCCTGATTCATGCATATTTGGAGATTTTGCGCATAGTGTGTGCCTGCTATTTGCGGCTACATCGAAAGACGTCCCGGAATTGTAAGTCGCATCGCAAATATTGAATGTTTGTTAAGGATCGTAGCGTATAGCATTATTATGGTATTCCGAAAGCAAGCCAAGTGTGCCTTTTGTTTGATGACGGTGGTGATGGTGGTTGTCGACCTCCTCCTCGTCCTCGCAGAGTCATGCATGCAGGATTTCCAGACGCGCGGATTTTAAAGATTGTCAATCCATACAAGCAATGGCGTGATCGAAATGTAGGTGTTTGCTTAACCTTCTAGTGGATTTGCTCACCCTTTCATGGCAGTATCTCACGCAATCAGTAACCGCGGATTCACATCATGTCGTGACTATGAAGCTATTAGAATGGCCGATGGATCGACGGATCAAAATGGTATCATCGGTTTCTCACCAGCCTACATGCAGAGCATAACTCCACAGGGCACCAGAGTATCCTAGAATATAAGAGTGACAAATTTCAGAATAGTCGTAGAAACGCCCGATTCGTGATTTCGGACAAGAAATTCCAATAACATAATGTGAATTTTCTAGAGGGAAAACTTCCTCGCTCGAGGCCTTCCCTCGTAATAGTCGACGTGTGGGGTGCCCTTTTAACATATCTTAAGTAAAACCAAAGAAATTATCAACAACACGCACTGCTTGTACAAGAAAGTGATTTGGTCGATAACACAAAGTATTGTATGATGTAAATCACATTGAAGAGTGAAATACCGAATAATGTCAAGTTTGTTTGTCCGTGTCATATTTTGTCAACGGAAGAAATAGTAGCATGCCGTGGATGTTTCTTGCTCGACGGCAGAATTACCATCTTTCATTTGGTTGCGGAGCTTTGATTGGAACTTCTCGTTGCGTCTTCACCTGAGCGAGGCGTCCTCTTAGCAAGCTTCGAATGTTTTCATCGCACTAGCTTAACGTTTTGGGAAAACTCGCTGGACCTGCGTTCGAACAAGTGGTGCAGACCCATAACCTGATCGAGCAACTGATTTGCGATGCATGCATGTATGTATGAGCACAGGTAGTGGCAAACTCACACGCAGTGAAGGACAAACATGCTCATAACAAAATGCACATAATATTTTTATTAGGGTTTGTGTGGTTCGGGTGGCAGTTAGTCTGCACGCACATCGCGATCGGTCAGCAGGCATATCGTCACCACCACCGTGTTTCAAGGGGTGAGGGGGAGGGAAGGGGGGCTTGTGTTCCCCATAAATAAACAATCCTTGGATTCATCCATCGTCATATAGGGATTCGCCGGCACCAGCAGAATGCAATGCTTGCAATGTGACATTTTTCAGTATTGAACAAAACTAGCTTTGCAACAATTAAACAAATAAACGTACAAGATCAGGTTACTAGGTAAATAAATGCTCCCAATTATTTGTTGTTTGAAACACTTTATCGGTAGGAAGCCGGCAGAGGGAGCGGGGGGCGGGGGGCTGAGGGGTAGTTAACTTGAAACAAATTAGCACAGTAATGAAAAAAAGGCCTCCCGCCCAGGCAACAAGCCCAAAGGAGTTGTCCAACGCTCACGTCTAGAAGCTTCCGACCAAGTACATACTGGTTCGTACTAATTCTGTTAGAAGCAGATAGTCATCTAAGATCTGAGACCTCGAGAAACCTCACTTAATTTCCTCCGTTCCACGGGAGCTTACCACCGGCAGCCCTGATGTTTGCTCCGACCACAAAAGAGGAGTCATCGGAAACCAACCACGAAATCACCTGAGCAATCTCCCGCGGCTGCCCTGCCCTCCCCAGAGGTGTGGCGGCTTCCATTGACTTTATCTTTGCTGGTGCTACATTCAAAAGGATATCTGTCTTTGTCAAGCCGGGCGATACATTATTAACGCGAATGCCCTGTTCAATTAGAGGTTGTACCAAGCCGGCCTCCATACTGTTGATCGCGCCTTTGGACATAGCGTACACCATCGGCGTACCAATGTATGATACACCTGAAGAAACATTAACAATCACTCCACCAGCTCCTCCATGACGCGTCGACATCCGTTTCACAGCTTCCCGTGTACATAAAAGTGGTCCCAAGACATTCGTACTAAAGACTCTCTGATATTCCCTCTCGGTAATTTCTTCGATGCTTGGATTGTTACCAACGATGGCCGCGTTATTCACCAGTCCATGTAATCCTCCTGGCATAGTTTCATCAATCGCTTGAAACATTCTCAAAATCTGCTCTTCTTTGGATACGTCTGCTTGAAACGCCTGGGCATAACCTCCCATGTTGCGTATCTTATTTACAACGTCTTCTGCCGCCTCCGCATTCTGATTGAAGTTTACGGCAATGTCATAACCTTTTTCAGCTAATAGCAGGCATGTGGCTGCCCCGATACCTCTGGAGCCACCCGTAACCAGAATTGTTTTCCGGATCACAGGCTTTTCCTGGGCCTCGGCGTCATGAGAGAAGCTCGAGACCAGGAAGCTGACACCAGTCAATATTTTCCGACGGGTTGTGAAACTTGTGCCAGGCTCGCTGTCGATCTTGGGAGCGGGATGCACTCTCAGTGTGTTGATATTTCGTGGAATTGAACGCGCGCTCTTAGACTCCGGGTCGGGGTTTCTTTGCTGGAAATAGCAGAAAAAAGCTTTACTTCGGTACTGGTTACCTAATCCCTTGATATCCCTGTTGAATTGGTTAGAATTGGTCGCAGGTGAAATTACATGTCGTGTTTGCCTCATCATGACGTTTCCCTCCATTCCGCAGGTACGGAAAGGCAGTCAAAGTGTCAGATCGCAACCGAATGGCGCACTCTTGGTCTGTGATTGCAAAATTTAGTACTCCAAGATAATCCAATAAAGTTACTTCAAAATCGTTAGTGTATATCTAAATGAAAAATATACACGTTTACACCGGTTGATTATCGGGCACAGACTCACTGAGCCTACTAGAGGGGAAATCAGTCTAGACGTGTCTCAGACGAGAGCTCTGACGTGAGAGCCATCAGATTCAGTGCCATCTCACTGGATTGTGGATAAGATGCATACTGTACTGTAGGGCTCTGTGACTGTACACGATACATGCGACGAGACGGAGAGAACTTTTGAAAAAACAGGCGGCCAGGCTGGGTACCCCCCCACTTTGGACTTGGTTCGGCTGAGGCGGGTGGGGGATGGGGGGACGTGGGACCTAGGGCGGAAGCGCTACAGTAACAGCAGTGACACATTCGATTGACATACCTGTTACCGAGCCCTGTTATAGAAAAGTATTTTTCAAAATACGGAGTGACAACCGCAATTTCCCCCCCACTTCCGTCCGACTTGGTCGCGTTCGGAAAGTGGGGGGTGGGGGGACTTGGGACTTGTCCGCGCCTTGGTGGGTGGGGATGGGGATGACGGGAAGGACGAAATACATATATACAAAGGGTGGATATATATATAGGCCAACCCGGCAAGAAACAACGAGTGGGAGGCAGAGGCCACTCAGCATATCACAGTCTAAGATGAGATAATAAAATAACTTAGGTGTTTTATTATCGGACGGAACTGACGGCAGGCAAGATGCAAGTGACACTACACGGCGAGGGGTGACACAGGAAGAGACAGTCACCCCCATTTTATGGGGGGGGCGAAAGTCTGTCTCCCCATGACACCACCTCACCCTGAAGGTGTGAGGTGCCACGATGCCAACTTGCCAGGCCAGGCCTAACATCCTACGGCAAGCACAAAGGCAAAACCCTAAGGAAACATACATCTTGTGAGACCCAAAGGGGTCTTTTTCAACCCAACTAGTGTGGCTTCGCCTGCGTTGGTCTCTAGATGCGTGCTCTAGGGGCTTACGCCCATGCATGTGCTGCGGGGATAAGCTACTCCCGCAGGCCAGCCGGCAATCCTAGGCTCCAGCGGTCGAGGGTGGATGGCGGCGTAGCTCTCGATGGTGGATGAAGTCGAGCGCCGCCAAGATGCGGTCAACCAACGCCCACGCGGTGCGGGGCGAGGGTGGGCGGCACCACCAGAGCGCGTGCGGTGACGCGGGCACTCTGAGAGAGGCGAAGGTGGAAGATGAGGTGTGCCTCCACTCTGCCGCACACAAGCGCGAAAGCAGAGAGGAAAAGCGGCGGGATGATGGCTGCAGCACCACCAAACACCACCAGGCAGTGGCCAAGGGGCACGCAGGGTGGAGGGGAGAGTGGAGGATGCTGCGGGGTGAGCTCGTAGTGGTCAAAGCTCATGTCGACGATGGGTTCGATGGACTCGACTTTGGTGTCTGGTGCATAAGCACCACCAGACACCACCAGACCACAATCCGCGGTAAAAAGCTGCCGATGCGCCCGAAGGGACGCAAGGGCATCCCGAACAGCGGCCATGCGAGCACGTTGGAGCTCAACAAACATGGCCGACAACAGGCTGCAGAATTCTGCGGACCAAAAGATAGGGTTCCCAAGTGGAGAGATAACTTTTTGAAAAATCAACCGAATCCAGCGATGGAAGGGTCAAATCGGGGTAGATTTTCGCGGGGAAAACGGTGGTGACGTCAAAAACGTCGTGCGACAAGCCAATTGTGCTGCAGTTGAGGTGCTGCTGGCCAGAGCGCAAAGTAAAATCGTCGAGGACAAAGGTGCTCGCGTAGATGTTGGGTCGAGGACAGGGTGCTCGACGAAATTCCCGGTGTCGATGAGGCACGCGGGGTCAAGATGGAGGTGTAGAGGACAAGGGTGCTCAAATGAAGATCAACGACGCGAGGGGCGACGTTGTGACCGCAAGCAAGGTGGTCGCGGGATCAGAGAAGGCGAGAATGATGAGCGACCACTACCAAGTGGTCAAGCCCATAACCTGACGGGAAGGACGAAATACATATATACAAAGGGTGGATATATATATAGGCCAACCCGGCAAGAAACAACGAGTGGGAGGCAGAGGCCACTCAGCATATCACAGTCTAAGATGAGATAATAAAATAACTTAGGTGTTTTATTATCGGACGGAACTGACGGCAGGCAAGATGCAAGTGACACTACACGGCGAGGGGTGACATGAGAGATCACCCCCATTTTATGGGGCGAAACCGCCTCCCCATGAGGGGACTCACGGGGAGACAGACTTTTGCCCCCCCATAAATTGGGGGTGACTGTCTCTTCTTGTGTCACCCCTCGCCCTGTGGTGTCACTTGCATTTTGCCTGTCCGTGTGTTCGTTTCGCTCTGCGATAACGTAAAACAACCTAAGTATTTTATTATCTCATCTTAGTTTGTTGTGACCTCCGGGACCTCCGCTGTCCAGCTTCGTTCGTTCGGGGACCGTGATATATATAAGTTACATTATCATATATATATCTCCGTTCCCATCAGGTTATGGCCTCACCACTGTTCAGTGGTGGTTTCAGATTTCTTCTTACTTTGATCCCGCGGAACCAGCGGTTATCGTAGCGGAACAAGCTACTCACACCCGGTTGAGCGCATTGCTCACCGACGCATCTGACTCCGCGTGTCTCCAGAAGCACCGGTCGTCTCCCCGGAACGGAACCAGTTCCCGGACTTTGCGTGCGGCATCTGCACGTCCAACGACGACATCGCGACATCGGCGACGTTTTGCTTTGACGACGACCTTGAGCGCGTCAAGCCACATCTTGTTCGAGTAGAATTCACCACATGCTTGACTTCTACGGCGGGCTTTGAGCGGCATTCGCTTCTTCATTTTTTTTCGACACGTGTTCAGTGTCGCGAACAACGTATCACGTAATCCTGCTTTACACTCTGGCCAGCAGCACCTCAAGTTCCTCAACTGCAGCAAAATTGGCTTACCGCACGACGTTTCTGACGCAACCGCCGTTTTCAGCGTCAAAATCTACCCCAATTTGACCTTTTCATCACTTGAAATTGTCAATTTTACGAAAAGTTGGAGTTTCGCCTTGAAACCCTATCTTTCACTCGCAGAATTCTGCAGCCTGCGGTCTGCACCCATGTCCACCGCACGTCAGCATGCGCGTATGGCCGCTATGCGTTCAGTGGTGGCATATCTCCGACTACGTCGACATCATCTTGCCCCTGGCTATAGTCTGGTGGTGTCTGGTGGTGCTTATGCGCCAGACACCAACATCGCGAGTCCATCGCCTTCGCCAATGACGAGAACTCTGACCACACCGAGTTGCGTCCGCAGCGGCCTCCACTCTCCCCTCCACCCTGCGTGCCCCTTGGCCACTGCCTGCGTGGTGGCGTGTGGTGGTGCTACGAAACCCATCCCACCGATTCTCCTCTCTGCTTTCGCACTCGTGTGCAGCTTAGTAGGAACACGCCGCATTTTCCACTTTCGCCCCCCTCTGGGTGTCCTCGTCCCCGCACTCGCTCTGGTGGTGCCATGCATCATGGCGCTGCACCGCGTGGGCATTGGTTGACGACATCCCAGCGGCGCTCGACTCCATCCACGATCGAAGATACCGCCGCCTTCCACCCTCGCACGCTGGAGCCTAGTAGCCTTTGGAGGCCTGCGGGAGTAGACATCCCTGCAGCACGTGCATGGGCGTAAGCCCCTACGTAGAGCATGCATCTTGAGACCAGCGTTGGCGTAGCCGTGCTAGCTGGGTTGAAAAAGGCCCCTTTGGGTCTCGCATGATGCTTGCTTTGTTAGGGTTTTGCCTTTATGGCCAGCCGTGGGATGTTAGGACCGCCTTGGCCAGCTTGCGTCGTGGCACCTCACGCCTTCGGGGTGAGGTGGTGTCACGGGGAGACAGACTTTTGCGCCCCCATAAATTGGGGGTGACTGTCTCTTCCTGTGTCACCCCTCGCCCTGTGGTGTCACTTGCATCTTGCCTGTCCGTGTGTTCGTTTCGCTCTGCGATAATAAAACAACCTAAGTATTTTATTATCTCATCTTAGTTTGTTGTGACCTCCGGGACCTCCGCTGTCCAGCTTCGTTCGTTCGGGGACCGTGATATATATAAGTTACATTATCATATATATATCTCCGTTCCCATCAGGGACTTGGGAGTTGGGACTTGTCGACGCGGTAGACGGGAAACATGGCTTAAGTATGGGGAAGCCGTTGACTTGCCAGGGTTAGGGGGTTAGGGGGGACTTGGGGCCTCGAGGCCGGGAAGAGTGGGGTGGGGGGACTTGGGGCTCTCGAGGCCGGGAAGAGTGGGGGGTGGGGGGGACTTGGGACTTGATTTTAAAATCCTCGATTTAGGTTTTCACTCCGTATTTTGAAAAATACTTTTCCATTACCTCTCCTCTTGTGCGTGGTAGTCGAAAACTAGGTTGGCCAAAACGTCACCCCCTCCCACGATTAAACTTGGGGGGTCACGATTAAACTTTGCGGACGTTATTGCATATTCATAGTGGTGGCAACTGAACAGGCAACATAACCCTTATATATGGTCATATGAATTTTATTATAGCATTTTAGAGCATTAGAGGTATTCAGGTGCCTCTCCCCGTTGATGTACATTGCTAACGCGTAAAGAGCCTAGTACCTAGACATCAACACAACATCATGTCAAGACAGAGGACCCACTCTGTTATGTATTTGGAGTGTTGCAGGAGTCTAGGAGATGCGCTAGATAATTGTACAAAGTGCACACCACACTTGACAACGCTTCTTGGCTTCATTCACGGAACCGTGTCACCCGTTTAGCCTTCTCCTCGGCGCTAGCGCCTCGGCATACGAGGGAGGCGAGATAGTGCCAGGACATGTGTCGATTCCCGCCCCCGCTGCGCTTGGCAACTATATGACAGAGAATTCTCTATTGTGTGAGAGCAACAATGACCCTATTGCAGTGCAAACATTTACCTTTATCTTTTGCACCGCCCACGGAACCAGCCGGCTCAAGCTCGGCAGTATCCCGCCCATTCTCCAGCACACGCACCATCCACCAAACGAACCGAGTCGAGGAGTCTACGGCTTGCGTGTTGCCCGCCATATTGTGGAATGCCGATCGAAGGCAAACATTTCATATTTGAACAGTCGGAGGACCTCAATTATGTCATATCGATTATCGATCCGATGACATGACATTCTTAAGTATGTAATGCCGCCTTAAGTATGTAACTCCAGACCCCCCACGATTAACACCTAAATGACGAATTCGGTTTGAGCAGTATAGCATCGGTACGAGCGCGGAAACTGCCATAACTTCTACGTTGGTAGACTATTTGACATGTATGAAGTACTGATGTCCATATTTGAGACTTAGGCAAGGTCCCTGAACTATGCGAAGGCCATCAAACTCGATATATCGAGCAAGAAACTTACTGGAAAGTGCAGGGGTGGCCTACTGGTAGACGATACAAGTATGCCCTATGAAGATTGCTCTAAAGGCCTCAAATTAATTACATACTAGTTTTCCCCCAATGGTATACAACATGATAAGTCTTCGCCCACTCGTAAAATGAAGCCAATAGTGGTGCCAAGCTCATGGCGCATGATCGCAAATGCCCCCAGAAATGGGTTCAGCCGGATTTCCTTAATCATGGGGAATGTGGATCACATATATTGAGGTATGCACACACGATGTGAGTGATAAGATGGTGCCATGTCATCCGCATGATTCCATTGTATAATGTCAGGGTCATGACCGATGACATATGTGTCATACATGTCATACGTGTCATACCTGTCAGACATGTCATACCATGTCATGGCATGTCGTGTCATATATTATTATGACAGTCGTTAGTACGGTCGACCATGACTGTACCGATGTCGAGTCGCGTCATATATTATTATGACAGTCGTCGTCAGTACGGTCGACGATGACTGTACATGTCGCCAGATGATAATGTCACATCATCTGGCATCCCTGCCATCGAGAGTTCGTACGTCGAACTCGAAGATGGCAAAGCAAAGATACATCTTGAATACAAACAAGAACCATCTTGGCTTTTAAGCATGTGCGGAACACGCATGCACAGTATGAACGAACTAGTCGTTATTACAATAATACTGGTCGTTCAACCTACGTCTCGGGTTCACAACCCAATGGCGGTACCATCTAAGATGATGGGAGACGTATGGTACAAAAGTGAGGAAGCGTTGTGCTTCAGCAGATCTTCTCACAGTGACTGCACTCACAACCCGCTATTACGTACACTCGCATTGCTATCCAACTTTGCAGTGTTTATTTGTATATTGATAATATATTCACGGCGCCTGTTTATCCCGCCGTATCAGATGGTATTCTAAAAGAAACTCGTCAAGGCACGATACTCGAGAACTCAAGTGGGTGCAGCGACAGACGTAGTATATTTTCATATTGTTCGCAGGTTTGCAGGTGGGCGCATAAGCGACAGCGCTCGCAGTGATATTGAATATCTGCAACTTGAATAATATACGCTTGCATATCGACAGCGCAGAGATTGCGCGAGGAGATTTTTCATCGCAAACATAATCGCAGCAAATAGCGTCAGCAGAGAAGTCGTCTTGATTTTATACGCGACAAGGTGTGCGCACAGCGTACGAACGCATGCAGTGATGTCAAAAATTGCAGGAATGTCACAGTATACGAGATGCAGATGCGCGCACATAAAATGATCGTCAGCACATATGATTTCATCAAGTGCGACTGGACGTACATAATTTCATATAACAGCGCGCTCGCATTCATATGCGACGTACATCAGCAATCAGCAGTATGCGACGTACATCAGCGATTTTTGCAAATGATCCCTTCGCACTGTTTACAATAACCAGCGCGTACAATGATTTTTAGCGCCTGTCAGCACGATATGCATTTTCCATGATTTCATCAGATGCGATGAACGCTCGATTTTAGCGCGTACGATTCCTGATGTGTCTACATGCAGTGAGACATACATATGTGTACGCGCGTCAAAACCATCTGCATAATGATTGTATACTTGCAGGGATGCTATGGACACATGATCGTTATGCTGTTGTGGATACATGATCGTTATGCTGTTGTGGATACATGATCGTTATACTGCTGTGGATACATACTCAACGTGACAGATCATGAATAATCATCAGCGTTCATGCTTATCAGAAGCATAGTAATGTGTGTGCGGAGATTTCAATGGTTACAGCATGCACACACACATATGCACACATACTCACTTGCAGTTCACCAACATGCAGTACATAAAGAGTGCATTCAGCATTTACCACATGTACATTATATGCTGAGTGACTGCAATACTGTGAATTGTGCATGATTTATCAATGTAGCTTGACCACGATAACAGCTGTAGCATATATATATCAGTTTGATCACGTTAGCAACTGGTATAATAGCATCATGCTGTAATACATGAACATTGCATAAGCATATTGCAGTGCATGCTAAATTATATTAGAACCCATGATAGTATAAGGTGCCTGAAAGTAGTCTTAACACCATAATTAGCTTGTCATGTCCTGGTGGAGCCGAGATGCTCTTCAGATCACATGTACATTATATGGTGGATTACTGGATGGAATGCTCACCCGAGCTTCATGTGAAATCTATCTAGCAACTCATTTTGTAATGAGATTATTATGGAATTACAATAATCCCTAAACTTGATATATCATGTTAGATGTATTCAGTGCATGGTATGCTGACTATCTTACATGATGAATTGTCTAGGATATTGTAATATCCAGAACATATCCTACTGTAAAGTGTGTAAAAGTTAACACACACACACTGACAAAAGTGCTAATCAGTAAGCACTGCATGCATACACACACACTGCATCGTATGTATTAACATTCACTGATTCAAAGTGAATTGATTAATTTAAATATCTACTATGTGTATGATAATGTACATACCATTTTCCAAACACATGTGCGTGAAAAATGTCAGTGATTGCGATAGATAAGGGAGCAGGATAAGACAAGATGCTGTAGGGCTGGATGGAGTTATCTCCAGACCCGAAGGCAAGAT